>CAKXYN010000015.1:32137500-32435000 GCA_935064755.1 Tragelaphus eurycerus | reverse complement strand
TGTTCTATAATTCATTCAGCAGGCAAAGTTTCTGGCAGCCTCAGGCTACCAAAATATATATATATCCTTAGGGTACCAGAAGTGCTTGGCACTCAATTAGTTTTCCGGGTGTCTAGTGCTACGTGTGCATGAGCATGGGTATGTGTTTCCACTTTTATGAGAATTAAAGATGGGAATAGTTTGCTAAGTTCTGTGTCCTCATCTGGACAACTTTTCATAAACTTGTGGGATTTTCACAAAACCCAAAGAGAAAAAAAAATGTTAGAAGTGAAACACAGTGATCCTTCTCCCTTGGGGAATTATCCATCGCAATAAAATGTGTTCTCTCAACCATCCCTATCTAAATAGATTGATTTATATCTTGTGGCAGGGATAAATAAAACAAACCCCAAAGAACTATAAACTCTTGGCTTCTTTCTCGGGATGAACCACTGGGATTAGCTCTCTTACGGAGAATGTTTATTTTCCCTAAAATCCCCTCCTCTCTTGGAGGTCTGCCGTCTCTCTTAGTGGGGATGCTGACTTTGTCCTTTCCTCATCTTCACGTCTATTTGCTTTTAAAGAAGCCAGTGCCTAAATGTTGTCCAGTGGAAAACTACATTTCAGTTTATTGAAGTCTCTCTGTAACTCCCAGTACAAATACTTGATTTTCAGCACATTTCATGGTCTTTATATCACACACAGGGACCAACGACCACCTGGGTTTGGGGGTGATCATTTTACACCTTTTTTGGGAAAAGTGACTGAAGACCCATTTTAAGGACTGGGATTACAGCTTCTCTGAGTGGAAGTAGCTCATCCATTCCAGTTACCTCATTTTACAGGTAATAACAGCCAACACTTGTGTAATACTTTAGGGCAAGATCAAAGATGCAGAACCAGCAGGGCGCAGTGAGGCCTCCCAGAAGGTTGGAGCCTGAAGCCCGCCTGGTGAGGGTGGTGGGAACTGGATGCAGAAGCCACAGAAGATTGTCGCCAGACAGAGTGCAGGCCCTCTGTGTCCAGATCTTCCAGATTTTCGAGAGAAGCTGGAAATCTGGATTTTGTTTTTAAATGGGAAACCTACTTTTTTTCCCTCAAATGTTGGCATTAAATGATATTATATATTGTAAAACACTGTGTGGGCCAAACAAAACACATCTGTGGGCCTTCCAGAGCATATGGGCCTCCAGGTTCTACACTTGTAGAGTTTATGCCACCATATTCCATACATTCTTGTTATATTTTCCTGCTAGGACACTGGGGTCTAGAAAGTTAGGGTCTTGTCCAAGTTTATACTACAAGTGAGAGGGTGGAACAGGAACCAGGGTTAAATCTCCTGGCATACACTCCGGGACTCCCTTGACATAACTGGGCTTTTCCCTGTAGTGCAAGGATTCACCTAACCTTCCCTTTTAGTAGTTGGAATTTTCTCTTTATAGCAGGGATTCTACTTTATTCCCGTTTTTAATATCCTCTCCGATATTACCATTATTAGCATGCTTTATTTGGGCTTAATTCACCTCTACCTGTCTCTAGGGTTACCATCTTGGGGTAAACTGTGCATCCAACAAGTACAACTCAACGATGCAAACAAAACACTTAATGTTTTATCCCTCTGTCCTTAACAGTTATTCATAGGTGATAATCTCTTCATAACATTTCTTCTCCCTCCATGAAAACTATGGAAGACACAGACTTTTATGTTCATTCTTCACTAAGACAGTCCTGCATTTCTTTTGTGTTGCAAACACACCCTTTTAACAATTTGTATCTTCAGACCTGAAGAGTTATCAAAATTTCCTACCTAACTTGTTTGTGGTAAGCAGATTTCTAAGAATGACCTCTGACACCCTCAGTCTTGTTTTAAAATTAATTTATTTTAATTGGAGAATAATTGCTTTACAATATTGTGATGGTTTTTGCCATACATCAACAGGAATTGACCACAGGTATACATGTGTCCCCCCAATCCTGAATGACCTCCCGCTTCCCCCCTCTATCCCTCTGAGTTGTTCCAGAGCTCTGGCTTTGGGGGCCCTGGTTCATGCATCAAACTTGCACACCCTCAGTCTTATATTAATATAATCCTTTTTCTTTAGAGTGTGGGTGAGATCTGGGAATATGATGAGTTTTGTGTTCTCGTGATGGTGTTACTTTCTATAGCAAAAGAGCTATTTTTCTGGTGGGGCAAATCTAAGCACCTGACCCCTTTAAAGGCAGTTTTCTCTTGCTGGAAGTAGAGGGAAGTCAGAGAGATTCTAAGCCCGAGAGTCCACGTGCTGTTGTTGAATTTGAGGATAGATGGGGACACATGCAAGGACCAGAAAGCTGGAAGGAGCTGAGAGCATTTCCTGGCCAACAGCTAGGAAATGGGGACCTTAGACTCATAGCCACATGGAACTAAATTCTGCCAACAACCTAATGAGTTTGGCAGTGGATTCCTTTCCAGAGCCTCAAGATAAGAACGTAGCAGGCTGAGGCTTTGATTTCAGCCTCATAAGACCATAGTGGAGAACCCAGCTGAGCCATGCTGAACTTCTGACCTCTGCAACTGGTAGGTAATAAGTGGATGTTGTTTTAAGCTGCTAAGATTGTGGTAATTTGTCATAGCAGCAAACTCATACAATTTAAAATCCCTCCCAGCTAGGCCTTCAGTGGAGAAGGAGGTGGGGGGCTCTTGGCTTTCCTGCTCTTCTCTCCAGGCTTACCTTCTCTCCGAGCCAGCTTCTGTTTTACTGGGGACAAGGGAAGTGGATAGAGTGGGAGCAAGAAGATATAAGGAATAGGGCACTTCTTACCTGGCTGGTAGCTTCTGCTTTTTGACCCTGCAGAGGGTTGCCACTGGCTGTGTTGTGGGCATTATGCAGGAATTTTGGAGGTTCTTTTCTCTCTTGTAGAGCTTTCTGGGCTTGGACCGATGCTTTTCGATCCCGAGCGACCGTAAGAAATTCCTGTGTGGCTTGCTGTACTAAGTGACCCATTTTTGTCCCACATGAAACATATGGTCTCCACCTCCCACTTGCTGTGTGAACACTGGGCTGCAGATGCCTCCATGTGGCCGTGCACTCCTGTCTTTGCTCTCAAAACAGTTACCTCCTCCCTCACCATTTTATATTGTAGGCTGGAGTCTGGCCTTGGTCCATAGTTTGCTTTGTCTTTCTCAAGGATGAATCAAGCACCAGCTTTTTCTGTGTCTCAGTGATGGGCAATCCATTTTGAAGCTCTCTGAAGCGTACCCTTGCAGATTCCCTTGCTAGACCTGTGGAGAGAAGGCAGCTTCCTCCTCTTGTTCCCTGCAGGGACATGTGGTGTGGTGGGACAAGGCTGTGGCTTTGCATGATTCTGAGGCACAGCATTCATATTTCAGTCTGTATATTCAAAAACTTCTGGAACCCTGGAACATGTTGAACACACAGAACACAGTCAGAATGGTACCCCTGGGTTGCATGGTGGGGCTCCCTCTGTGGTGGGATTCACTGTGAGCACAGCCTTCTTCTGAAAGAAACTTTCACCAAGCCTCTCTCTCTACCTCCTCTCCCCTTTTGTCTTCTCAAAGTGGGTGGCCAGATTCACAACTGGTAGAACAGGTTCTCCTAGGATGCCTTCCAGGAGGTTGTGTTTCACTCTAGCTTGAGTATCTTGTCACAGGAGCCTCTTATTGAGAATGTGGTATGAAGGGTAACACTTTTCTAGCTGAGCATCCGCAGGCAGCCAGCACCCTGCAGCACTCACCAGAGAAGGCATTGAGAGGGTTGATTTTTACAAAAAGCACGATTGGATTTCCCAGCTGTGCTGCCCTCTCCCCACAGTTGCTAGTCAACAGGTTCTATTGCTTGCTGGGAGCTGGAGCTGCCAATGGCCAGAAATTTGCTTCTGGTCATATATCCCTGGAGGCTTTGCTTTCCTGTCTCAGGCCTCAGCCGACTTTGCTGCTGGCACTTGTGCCCACATAGAAGTTCTTTTCAGTCCTGAACTGTTCTTTCTCGATGTGTGGCTGGTGTGTGTGTGTGTGTCTGTTTTTTTTTTTTTTTTAATCTGTGCTTTCCCTCTTTGAAATGCTGGGATCTTGGTGGTGTCTCATTCAGGAAACCCAGTCTGGCCAATATCCATGATTACTTTCTCCTGCTTTTGCTCACCCACTGCCTACACTTCCTTCCTCTTGGCATCTGCTTACTTTGTGCCAGGCTAGGCCCTGTTGGCAAAACTTGTTGATGGTGCATTCAGATGGTGAAGTGGCTTTTTGACACAGCTGGCCCTCTTCATGTGGGTCACCTGTGTTGCCAGAAACACAGAGGCGTCTTGTTCACGAAACTTAAAACAGCCATTCTGAGTGATTGAGTGAGTGTCAGCTTCACAGGTTTGGGTGTCTGGTTTAAGCCGCCAATGATTTTCTAGTCTAGAAGATCACACCTGGGCAGCTTGCCTGAGGGCATCTGAACCTTTTTTCTTTTCCTATCTGAGTCCTAACCTATTACTGTATGACGCCTAATTAGATTGATAGTTACTAGCATTCTCTTCCCTGCTTTTTATCAAATAGGCCTAGGAACCACGTGTTCACACTATATACCTGACAGCTTAAGGTGTCAGTGGTCTCAGTATGTTCAAAACATAGTTTTAAATTTCTGACATCAATCCAGTGTAATAGAGTAATAGGTGAGAATTGCATGATTCGTGTGTGTGTGTGTGAGCACATGTGTGTGCCCTGGCCAGAATTAAGTATCTACTATCACACAAGTCAAGCTTTTGTTGCCTCTCATCTTTTCTTCTTGGGCAGATGGGTAGGTAGACCTTTGCCTTGGTGGAAATTGAAGATCCTCCCAAAGACTGAACAATCATGATGCCCACTCAAGGGCCTGACAGATATCTATGATTTTTTCTGGGAAAATCTGTCATTTAGATCACAGATAAATGAAATTCCTCATATTTAATCTTTTAAAGTTCATAGTGAGCTTCCCTATGGAGGCTCAGTAGTAAAGAATCCTCCCGCCAATGCAGAAGATGCAGAGTTGATCCCTGGGTCAGGAAGATACCCTGGAGAAGGGAGTGGCAACCCACTTCAGTATTCTTGCCTGGAAAATTCCATGGACAGAGGAGCCTGGCACGTAACAGTCCATGGGGTTGCAAAGAGTTGGATGTGACTTAGCGACAAGACAGCAGCAACAAGGGGCCCTAGTTCAATCCTTGGTCAGGGAACTAGGATCCCACATGCCACAGTGAAGACCCAGCAAAGCCAAAATAAAAATCAAGGACAGGACAGATCACATGTTGAGTTTACAGTGAAAACACTAGAGTCAGTATCCAAAGGCAAACGTGAAAACTGCCTCATCAGCTTAAGGCTGTTGCCCTGTTTCCTGTTAGCTTTTCAGTCTGGCCTGTGAGTGAGTCCCATGTGCGGTCACTTTTCTTCTGTGGGAATAGCGGCAGCGGCAGCATGGAGCGTGTTGTCGCCTAAAGTAGTCTCTGCACTCATTTTGCACCAGAAAGAATACCAGGGTTTGCTTCATTTTAGGTAAACAGGCACACCCTGGATGTACACTGTATCACAGGGCATGGGACAAGTGGCTTCTAAGCTAATGATGAGACAAGAGATAGGATTCTTTATTTGATAAGTGATTCTCATTGTGGACACAATAAAGTATTCCCACAGCTTCAGAAGTCAGCCTACTTGGCCAAGGAAATAGAAGGGAATTAAAAACAGGAAGACAAACCTAAAACAAAGTAAAAATACACAAAGCAATAATAATGTTACTGCTAATTGTTCTCCACATGAAAATCTGAAAGGTTTACACCATCTTTCTTAAAAAGGAGGATGGTTTTGGTAAATTAAATGGGATTGGTATAAACCAGACTGCTTTACAGTGAATGCTTCAGTAAAGACTGTATTTGGAAAAGGCATAAACTCTCAATGCATCATAAGGCAAAGGGCTATAGGGAATAGTCCAATAAAAGGAAAAAAGTCTGCTCAATGAAAACACTTTACAAGTGAATATATATTCACTCTAAAAGAGATATCTTAAAGTCTAACAGAGGTACCATTCAGGTGGCAATAGCATGTCCCTTTGCCCCTAGTAGCGAGCCAAAATTGGAAGGAGTACAATGTATGGGAAATTACAACCACTTTATTCCTACATTAACTAGATTTTCTTGTTCTGTAAACACATGTACATCTGATGTTCCCACCCAGGCTGTTCGTTGTAGGAGTGCATGTTTTCTCTCATGTTAACCATTTGGTCGCTCGATGAAAAGCATCACCATCACCCTTTGCACCCATTTAGCACCTCTGAGCACGGCTGGGGGACTTCACTTTCACTTTTCACTCTCATGCATTGGAGAAGGAAATGGCAACCCGCTCCAGTGTTCTTGCCTGGAGAATCCCAGGGATGGTGGAGCCTGACGCACTGCCGTCTATGGGGTCCCACAGAGTCGGACATGACTGAAGCGACTTAGCAGCACCTCTGAAAGTCACTACATGGATTTACCAGAGAAGGCAATGGCACCCCACTCCAGTACTCTTGCCTGGAAAACCCCATGGATGGAGGAGCCTGGTAGACTGCAGTCCATGGGGTTGCTAAGTTGGACATGACTGAGCAACTTCACTTTCACTTTTCACTTTCACGCACTGGAGAAGAAAATGGTAACCCACTCCAGTGTTCTTGCCTGGAGAATTCCAGGGACAGGGGAGCCTGGTGGGCTGCTGTCTATGGGGTCGCACAGAGTCGGACACGACTGAAGCGACTTAGCAGCACATGGATTTAGTGATTAATAATGATTGATTTTTTTCTTGCCAGCTTAATCATCACACTTGAGTGGGGCTGATGTAGACCCAGCAGTGCTTACCTAGCCCACGGTTCTGAGAAACCATATTTTAAAGCCAGGCTTGTAATGGAAGAAGCCTTCTAGATGAGGCAGCCTGCTGAGGTGAACTCGGACATATGGTAGATGCAGTGTTTTAATCAGGTCCAAGGAGCATGTTTGGGAAGTGGATGTTGGCTCAAAAAGACATATACTGTTCCTGGACTTGGGAAAACTGTTGTCTGTTGGCTTCTAGGACATGGGTTAGATAGGGAGACAGCTCAATATGAGTTCTCTGTGATATAAAAGTGAAGTGAGTGTTAGTCACTCAGTCGTGTCTGACTCTTTGTGACCCCGTGGACTGTCCATTCTCCTCTGTCCTTGGAATTCTCCAGGCAAGAAGGCAAGAATGCTGGAGTGAGTAGCCACCTCCTCCTTCAGGGGATCTTCCCCATCTAGGGGTTGAACCCAGGTCTCCTGCATTGCAGGCACGTTCTTTACCATCTGACCCACCAGGAAAGCCCTGGTGATGTGATCTTCCCTTATTACTTAGGACAAATGCTTGCTTCAGTCTAGAAGGTAGGTGTGTTACACCACATAATTTTATATAAGTGACTTATTCGGTTTTTTGTATTTTTGGTAAATTTAACATTCTTTAGGGTCCACCTTAAAATGCCAAACTCTTTATTATTCTTGAAAATGTTCCATGTTTATAAAGATGTCTTAGTAAGGATCCAAATTAAGGAACCAGCCTTCCTCATTCCCTTCCTCCTTTGCTTGGCTGGTGGAAGGCTTCCTTCCGTTCTTCCTTCTTTCCTTTCTCCTTTCTGTTTCCTTTCCTTCCACTGGACATACCTTCTTTCCTATAATTAGGAAAGTTGTTTCTAAACTCAGCCTATTCCCACCTCAGTTGAGAGGCTTTGTCTTGATGTCTGCTGCATGAGCAGTTGCCCATTAAGGACAGTCTACAAACTATAACCTCATATTGTACATGCAGTAAATAATCACCCAGGTACCCTCTTCACTTCAGGTGGCATCTGGCTTGAGTCAAATCTGGACTAAAGACCTCAGAAAGTTGTGACTCTTATCAGTCCTTCTCTTAACCTAGGAGGCCCAGAGGAACTTTATGAGAGTTGGATTCTCAAGGACTCTTCTAGGAATATTTGACAGACATTTGTATAATAGATATCATTGAGAATTGTGAAAGTGTTCTTATGCAGAAGTCATAAAGAAACAGTGGAAAACCTTGTGGCAAGGCTCAGGGCTATACTGTTAGGCTCTTCACTCGTGGGAACTTTGATGGAGGAGGAGTCAAGGGAAGGCTAGTGGGAGCACAGGGAGTGGATGAAGAAAGTGAGGGGGCTTCCAGCTACAACCCAGAGGCCTAGACATTGATCCTGAGAGTTGCCCCCAGGGGTGGTGGCAATGCAGATTGGAACTGCTGTGGAGCGCTGATGAAGAGAATCATCAGTGTGAACGGCAACATTTTGATGTTAAAGAACAGTATTGTATTTAAGAAGAAAAATACTATGTTATTCAGAACTCTTTGGGCTGCAAGTGATAGAAACTCGTTTTAGACAGTTTAAGGAAGAAGAGGAATGTATTGGCTCACAGAGCTTAGAAGTAAATAGGTAGAGCTTGTTGGACTGAAGTTACAGCATAGGACCCAGGCAGGGCCTCAAGAACTTGAACCAACTTGACTCCAGTGCCTTTCTTTACCTCTTGCCACCATCTCCATCCATCCATCCATCTCTCATCTGTATTGACTTTGTTCTGCAGATAAAATTTCTCTAAATGGCAGTGTTTAACAAACACAATGGGAAAAGCTTTGTTGCCAGACCATGCATATGACAATCTGAGGGACAGACACTGTCTGCCCTTGTTCGGTCATCTGATTCTTTATAATGTTGTGCAGAGGAATGAGGTATTATTTTGCTAGGGTGGATCATATCACCCAAAATATGTGGGTGATATTTTAAGGTGAGGAGAGAGTAGTTACATTTGTATAAGAACCATAGAATAACTTGCTGGGCACACAAAGATAATGGTTATTATAGTCTCCTATAAATTCCATTGTAATATTAACACTAACCAGCCTAGTAAACATATCTTTTTCTGAGTAACAGTTTATTCTGTTCAAAGAATTTTCACTTACATATTACCTAAATTTTTGCTCACAGTGGTGCTCTGAGGGGTCAGTTAGACACACTTAATCTTATTTCATTGGCAAGAAAACCCAGGTCTAGGCTAAATAGTAGTACATTCATATAAGGGCATAAAAATAACTGAAATACACACACACACACACACACACACACATTTATATACACTTTACTCAATAATATACAAACTAGAAGATCTAGGTCTAGTTCCAGTTCTGCCACTAATGAGGCTGTTGACATTAGCAAATCCAACTTCACTATTTTGTGTCTCAGAAGGAGTTGGACTAGATCAGTAGTTCCCAAACTTTAACATGTATCAGAATCCCCTGGATGGTTTGTTAAATACTCATTACTGGGCTCTACCCCCAGAGTTTCTGACTCAGTAGGTTTGGGGTGGAACTAGAGAATTTGCGTTTCTAACAAGTTCATACATGTATTAGTTTCCTACTGCTACTGCAACAAATCACTACAAACATGGCGGCCTAACACAACACATTCATTATCTTACAGTTCTGGAGGTCAGAAGTTTGAAATACTTCTCACTGGCCTTAAGTCAAGGTGTTGGCAGAGCTACAATCCTTTTGGAAGCTCTGGAGAAGAATCCATTTCTTTGCCTTTTCTGTCTTGTGGAGACTCTCTGCATTCCTTGGCATGTGGCCCCTTCTTTCATCTTCAAAGCCAACATTGTAGTTCCTACAAATCTCTGACTGACCTCCTCTGCTGCCTCCTCCTTGCAAGTTAAAGGTCCCTTGTGATTACATTAGACGCACCCAGATAATCAAGGATAATCTCTTTAAGATCAGCTGAATAGCAACATTAAGTTCATCTACAATTTTAATACCATGGAACATAAATATTCACAGATTCTAGAATTAGCACATAGACATCTTTGGGGGCCATTATTCTTTCAACTACATCAGGATTCGCTCACTGAGAACTGTTGGACTCCAGAATTATTCCATTTTCATTCAGCTCAAAAATTCTGATTCTGAGATAGCTAAGCAGAATTGTTGTCACTTCTCTGAAAATAGACTCATTGCTTACCTATTTTTATATTAATTCTTTCCAATGGTTGAGCTTTATTACAGAAATGCTTTGCTCCAGAATTAAATTGCTCTCCCAATGAAAGCTATTTATTCCCTCCTCTCTAACAGGAAGAGGCTCAATAAAGGCCTGTCTCCAAGAGGCTTTATGTCCATGAGCAGAATTCTGGCTCAGTGGTGAGGTAACATGAGGTCTGAGGCTTGGAAGGTCCATATTCTCAAGGTTCACATCAAATAGCCTGTCTTGTTTATTTTGTGATTTCAGGTTATCTACTTTCATCACTCTTGAAGAGTTAGAAGTTTTCCTAGCTTTAACTAACTTTAAGCAAGAAGGCCCTGAATGTTATAAAAGACTTCAATTTCTATCCGCTGGGCTTAAATTAGTTATCGGTGAGACCAGGCTTTGGATCAAGTCACCTAAGAACCACTGGGGGTTGCTGTGGGAACTGCTCTGTTGTCTACTTTTCCTTGATTCCTCCCCCTTTATCATTTTGAATCTGAGCAGACAAATCTGTCTGACAGTATATCAAATGCATATGTTGGATCTGAAAATGGATGGATAAAGTAATTGTCACTTTTCCCCTTTCCCTTTCTTAATCTCATCACTTATTTGCATTTAAATCTGAGGGAATCTAAACTTCTTTTGCAGTGAAAAATCTTGCTATAGTCACCTCTTCCCTCTGTAGCAATTTGCTTTGAATTTCATGTTGTCCTTCACTTAATATGGACTTGAGCATTTTTTTAGGGGAGTACTTTAAGTTCTAAAGAAACAAGTCTCTGACAGCAGAATAGAGAGGAAAATTTCTGTGGTATTTAAAGAACAGTATGTTTGTTGGGCTTTATCTTCCTAACCTAAATATAATTTTATTGACATGCATTAAAAGGAACTCTGCCAGCTTTGAAATTTTTCTTTTGAATCTACTAATTACCTGCTTAAATTGATAAGTCCCCTGCTGCACTGGAAGATTCGAGGTGTCTTATTAAAGATGCACACTTTCAAAGCTATTTTAAAAAGTGTATGCACATATACATCTATTTATATAAAATGTGCTGCTGCTAAGTCTCTTCAGTCGTGTCCAACTGTGTGACCCCAGAGATGGCAGCCCACCAGGCTCCCCCGTCCCTGGGATTCTCCAGGCAAGAACACTGGAGTGGGTTGCCATTTCCTTCTCCAATGCATGAAAGTGGAAAGTGAGAGTGAAGCTGCTCAGTCGTGTCCGACTCCTAGCGACCCCATGGACTGCAGCCTACCAGGCTCCTCCTTCCATGGGATTTGCCAGGCAAGAGTACTGGAGTGGGGTGCCATCTCATATCTAGGTTAGTGTAATTAATATAATTGAGCACTACATTTGATTTTGAGCTTCCTGACAATGAAAGTAAAAAGAGAAACTTAATTCACTATAATTTTCATCTCAAAAAATGTTAACGTTTCCTCAGGTGAGCCAGTTGTTTTAGATATTATTTATTTTTAAAATATTTTAAGGGACATACAAATACAAATCCTGATTTTCAGGGTATTTATTACCAGTATTGTTTGTATCAGCAAAGAAGTACTAATAACTAGAAGTAAACATTGAGGAAGAGTGGTATAATGTTATAATATTCCAAACGACAATTACATAACAGTGATATATGTTCATAGAAGAGAATCTTATGATGGTATAAAAAGCCATGTTGAAAATGCTTACTTTTCATTCCGTGAAAGTGTTTATGCTAATACACTTAGTGTTTGAATATGTACTCTATAACAAAATATCGATGGTATGATGGCAGTAGTGGTAAAGACCCTGCTTGCCAATGCAGGAGCCATAAGAGACGCAGGTTTGGTCCTTGGGTCAGAAAGATCCCCTGGAGGAAGGCATAGCAACCCACTCCAGTGTTCTTGCTTGGAAAATCCTATGGACAGAGGAGCATGGCAGGCTACAGTCCATGGGGTTGCAAAAAGTCAGACACAGTTGAAGAGATTTAGAATGTGTATTTATTTGAAGGGTGGAATTATAAATCACTTTTATTTTCTTGTTTTTTATTTTTGCTTATCTGTATTTTTGCATGTAAATATGTGTTACTTGCTAGATTTTTTAATTAAAAAAATAATTTCCTCCATAGGCCTTTAGAGCAAGAGATGTTTGACAGCCTTAAGCAATATATGATACATTAAACAACAGTTTTACAAAACCATTCTACCTCAAGTTTATCAAAATCCCATGGTGTAACTTAGTGAGGGCGTTTCTTTGCATCCTGAAACAAGGTGGTGGCAATCCAGCGAGCACTAGGCTGATGACTTCCAGTAACTCAATAAATATGCAAACAAACTGCAGACATGCTTCTTGAATTTTATTAATAACATCCACATAAGATATCTGGAGATCTTGTTAAAGGGCATATTCTGGTTCAGTAGGTCTGAGATAGAGCCCGAGACTCTGCAATCCAAAATGCTGCTGGTCCATACATACTTTGCATCAATTCAGTTGAGTTGTATAGTCGTGTCTAACTCTTTGGGACCTCATGGCCAGGCCTCTCTGTCCATCACCAACTCCTGGAGTTTACTCAAACTCATGTCCATTGAGTTGGTGATGCCATCCAACCATCTCATCCTCTGTCGCCCCCTTCTCCTCCCACCTTCAGTCTTTCCCAGCATCAGGGTCTTCTCCAGTGAGTCAGTTCTTCCCATCAGGTGGCCAAAGTATTGGAGTTTCAGCTTCAGCATCAGTCCTTCCAATGAATATTCAAGACTGATTTCCTTTAGGGTGGACTGGTTGGATCTCCTTGCAGTCCAAGGGGCTCTGAAGAGTCTTCTCTAACACCACAGTTCAAAAGCATCACTTCTTCAGCACTCAGTTTTCTTTAGAGTCCAACTCTCACATCCATACATGACTCCTGGAAAAACCAAAGCTTTGACTAGACGGACCTTTGTCGGCAAAGTAATGTCTCTGCTTTTTAATATGCTGTCTAGGATGGTCATAGCTTTTCTTCCAAGGAGCAAGCGTCTTTTAATTTCATGGCTGCAGTCACCATCTGCAGTGATTTTGGAGCCCTCAAAAATAAAGTCATCCACTGTTTCCACTGGTTCCTCATCTATTTTCCATTGCATAGTAAGAACTTAGGTTACCTAAGGAACCAGGTGGAACTTATTGGTTCCCACCCTAGCCTGTCCATCAGAGTCACCTGCAGAACTTTAAAAAGTCCAGATTTCAGGGCCTACCTTAGATTTTGAGGTGGAGCTTAGGGATCAGTATCTTAGAGAACCTCCCTAGCTATTTGGATAAAGCTGGTTCAAGACAGTGTGTGTGTGTGAGGTTCATTTCCTGAGACAGTCTTATTTGTCACTCATTCCAGTGGTGGTTTTGACAGGAGCAGCACAGAAGCCTGCCTAGAGAGTGGCCTGTCTGTCTTCTCCTTTGTCAGAATTATCCCCTGACTTCATAGCACACTTTCAGGTACCAAGCTTGTCCATGTCACTCAAATGGGAAGCCAGATTGATATTGCCACCATCTCTCTGCCCTTTATGGGCCACTGTGGTTGTTTCTAGAGGGAAGGTATTAATTTTCCATAATCCACTATCAGATCAGATCAGATCAGATCAGTCGCTCAGTCGTGTCCGACTCTTTGCGACCCCATGAACCGCAGCACGCCAGGCCTCCCTGTCCATCACCAGCTCCCGGAGGTCACTCAGACTCGCATCCATCGAGTCAGTGATGCCATCCAGCCATCTCATCCTCTGTCGTCCCCTTCTCCTCCTGCCCTCAATCCCTCCCAGCATCAGAGTCTTTTCCAATGAGTCAACTCTTCGCATGAGGTGGCCAAAATACTGGAGTTTCAGCTTGAGCATCATTCCCTCCAAAGAAATCCCAGGGCTGATCTCCTTCAGAATGGACTGGTTGGATCTCCTTGCAGTCCAAGGGACTCTCAAGAGTCTTCTCCAACACCACAGTTCAAAAGCATCAATTCTTCGGCACTCAGCCTTCTTTACAGTCCAGCTCTCACATCCATACATGACCACAGGAAAGACCATAGCCTTGACTAGGCGAACCTTTGTTGGTAAAGTAATGTCTCTGCTTTTGAATATGCTATCTAGGTTGGTCATAACTTTCCTTCCAAGGAGCAAGCGTCTTTTAATTTCATGGCTGCAGTCACCATCTGCAGTGATTTTGGAGCCCAGAAAAAGAAAGTCTGACACTGTTTCCACTGTTTCCCCATCTATTTCCCATGCAGTGATGGGACCAGATGCCATGATCTTCGTTTTCTGAATGTTGAGCTTTAAGCCAACCTTTTCACTCTCCACTTTCACTTTCATCAAGAGGCTTTTTAGCCCCTCTTCACTTTCTGCCATAAGAGTGGTGTCATCTGCATATCTGAGGTTATTGATATTTCTCCCGGCAATCTTGATTCCAACTTCTGTTTCTTCCAGTCCAGCATTCCTCATGATGTACTCTGCATATAAGTTAAATAAACATGGTGACAATATGCAGCCTTGACGTACTCCTTTTCCTATTTGGAACCAGTCTGTTGTTCCATGACCAGTTCTAACTGTTGCTTCCTGACCTGCATACAGATTTCTTAAGAGGCAGATCAGGTGGTCTGGTATTCCCATCTCTTTCAGAATTTTCCATAGTTTATTGTGATCCACACAGTCAAAGGCTTTGGCATAGTCAATAAAGCAGAAATAGATGTTTTTCTGGAACTCTCTTGCTTTTTCCATGATCCAGCGGATGTTGGCAATTTGATCTCTGGTTCCTCTGCCTTTTCTAAATCCAGCTTGAACATCAGGAAGTTCACGGTTCACATATTGCTGAAGTCTGGCTTGGAGAATTTTGAGCATTACTTTCCTAGCGTGTGAGATGAGTGCAATTGTTCGGTAGTTTGAGCACTCCTTGGCATTGCCTTTCTTTGGGATTGGGATGAAAACTGACCTTTTCCAATCTTGTGGCCACTGCTGAGTTTTCCAAATTTGCTGGCATATTGAGTGCAGCACTTTCACAGCATCATCATTCAGGACTTGGAATAGCTCCACTGGAATTCCATCACCTCCACTAGCTTTGTTCGTAGTGATGCTTTCTAAGGCCCATTTGACTTCACATTCCAAGATGTCTGGCTCTAGGTCAGTGATCACATCATCATGATTATCTAGGTCTTGAAGCTCTTTTTTGTACAGTTCTTCTGTGTATTCTTGCCACCTCTTCTTAATATCTTTTGCTTCTGTTAGGTCCACACCATCTCTGTCCTTTATCGTGCCCATCTTTGCATGAAATGTTCCTTTGGTATCTCTGATTTTCTTGAAGAGATCCCTAGTCTTTCCCATTCTGTTGTTTTCCTCTATTTCTTTGCATTGATCACTGAAGAAGGCTTTCTTATCTCTTCTTGCTATTCTTTGGAATTCTGCATTTAGATGTTTATATCTTTCCTTTTCTCCTTTGCTTTTCGCTTCTCTTCTTTCCACAGCTATTTGTAAGGCCTCCCCAGACAGCCATTTTGCTTTTTTGCATTTCTTTTCCATGGGGATGGTCTTGATCCCTGTCTCCTGTACAATGTCACGAACCTCATTCCATAGTTCATCAGGCACTCTATCTGTCAGATCTAGGCCCTTAAATCTATTTCTCACTTCCACTGTATAATCATAAGGGATTTGATTTAGGTCATACCTGAATGGTCTAGTAGTTTTCTCTACTTTCTTCAATTTCAGTCTGAATTTGGCAATAAGGAGTTCATGGTCCGAGCCACAGTCAGCTCCTGGTCTTGTTTTTGCTGATTGTATAGAGCTTCTCCATCTTTGGCTGCAAAGAATATAATCGATCTGATTTCGGTGTTGACCATCTGGTGATGTCCATGTATAGAGTCTTCTCTTGTGTTGTTGGAAGAGGGTATTTGCTATGACCAGTGCATTTTCTTGGCAAAACTCTATCAGTCTTTGCCCTGCTTCATTCTGTATTCCAAGGCCAAATTTGCCTGTTACTCCAGGTGTTTCTTGACTTCCTACTTTTGCATTCCAGTCCCCTATAATGAAAAGGACATCTTTTTTGGGTGTTAGTTCTAAAAGGTCTTGTAGGTCTTCATAGATTTGCTCAAATAAATATATTGCTAACTGCATAATATTATCTGTCAATGAGTTTATCTAGTAACTGACTCAACAAACCTATAATTGAAACAGTCATCATTTTTGTAATTTTGTTTCTCCCATGTTTAACTTCTTATATAACAATTGCATAGGTGATACTGCAGCTGTTTTATTCAGCATGGACAGATTAATTATATTTGCATGAGGTCCATGTCGGACTCTAATTGAGAAATATACTGAGTAAATACCCACATGGACTCACTATGTAAGGTTTTCATGGAAACTGAAAAACCCAGGAGCTGCCAAGGAGGTCCACATCCTCCGGGATATCTAGTTCACGCAGAGAACAATGTGTGACATTGCAGGACATGTCAGTTTATCCTCTGGTAGGTCCAAACCAGCAGCTCACATGTGCCAGCCTGTCACTTAGAACTATGCTCATGCTACTGGTATCTACATATGCTTGTATTTGAGAACAGTAAAACCCTGGCTTTTGAGTTTTAATCAGGCATACCTAATTTCCACATAAAAATTGAAGGCTAACCATGCTAGCATGTGGTGGGCAATTTCCATCTCAAGTGCAAATTTACTTTCCACAGACATTGCTCTCCAACAGGTTTCTGAGAAGCCCACGTAACAGTGATGTGTAGGACAGTTAATGAACAATTCTTTGACTAATAGATTAACTTTGACTTTGTAACAAGCAAATCAGTGCCTATTACTGGAATACATTCTGACTGTCAGATTTTATTTTCCTGTTACTAGAGTTAGAATCTGTGCTACAAAATGCAGTATGACCTGGCCCCCTATGGTAGATCTACTCTATGGTGAATCAAGCCTTGATTTCTCTAAGATGCTTTTTGTATTTATAATCCCTGTTATGATAACCTGCTGAGCTAGTGGTTGTGTAAATGCACAGTACTGCTGTCCAGGAGTGATTACAAGATGAATAATTTTACTTCTTGGCAAAAGAAGAGAGTGTCTCCATTTTCCCTGTCCTTTCTGCTCACTTTTCCTTGGCTGCACTCTAGGAAGCTCCCTTTCTCCTTCGCCACAGGCACGAGTAATTACACACATCAATGTTAAAGAAGAACTATGAGCTAAAGTTCAGGACTAGAATGATACTGATGAACACCATTTAGTTTCCCATTTGGAGTCCTTTCAAGTTGATTTTTCTCTTGACTGCAGCTGCCCAGCATATGTGGTTCACCTAGCCACATAGCGTTTCCTCTTCGACAGGGACCTTTCAACATTTGAGAGGTGGCTGACCTCTTCATGTTTCCTTCCTCCCCAGTCTCTGCTGTCCCTTCTTCTTGGTCCTCTTATCATCCTGCTTCTTCTTGCTCTTCCTCCTTCCCTGGCGACAGACAGAAGCAGGAGTCTGGCAACCTCCAGGGTCAAATGCATAATGTCCTGGTTTACCTCCTGTTTGATTCCAGCCCTGTCCCTCAGGGGATACTGCATTATTGTTGTGACCCAGCCTTGTAGCACCACAGGTTAATGGATCAATTCAGCCTTCAAATCATCCTATGACCTGTCGATATGAAATTCTACCAATTACTGAAGTGGGAAGGCTGGGAAGTGGCTAAAAACATTCCCTATTGATCGCTTTAGAGTATGATGAACTTGTTTAAGAAAAATTGATCCAACACATTGATTTTTCTTTTTTTTTTTTATCAGAGAATCTCATGAATGCAATTTAAGTCACAATATTTCTTGCCTTGCAGTATTTTCTTCACGAGGAGAATCTGTGAGGCAAACCAACCAATGAGGGATACTGAGAACAGTTCCAAAGCACTTTCCCACCTGCCTGCTCAGTCATTTTAGAAAATGTTTTTGTATTAGGCTGGTTATTAAATGGAAGGTCTCCTGTCCTCCAGGTTTTGTGCATTTAACCCTCTCACAAACCTTTTCTTTAACGACTCTTTCTTCCTGCTGTTCTAGCACTAGTACCCCTAACTCCTACTTGGAAGTTTCTGCTAGACGAGCAGGCTCTCTGACACAGCATATGTGTTCTCATTTATTTTGTGGAGAATAGGTTTTGGAAAATGAGAATCTTAAGGATGGCTAAAGATAGCCCTTTATCTGGATATTTCTGTGAACTACTTGGGTAGTGGTGGTGATGAATTGCAAATCCCAGGGACCAGTTATGCTCTGAGCAGGGTCACTTCTATTACACAAGCTTGTGTGTCAGCTAGAACTTCACTGTCCACTTGAAGAGGTGCTCCCAATCCTTACCTACTTCTAAACATTTCTCCCATGTACCTCTATGGGCTCTGTCTGAGCTGGCATTCTGTTAGGGAGTGGATCAGACGTTTCCAACATGCATGATCAGCAGCAGCACTTTGGAAACTTCCAAAAGGTCCCATTCTGGACCTTTAAGATTTTTCCACCATTTGTTGTGATCTGCATATCAAAGGCTTTGGCATAGTCAACAAAGCAGAAGTAAATGTTTTTCTGGAATTCTGTTGCTTTTTTCAATGATCCAACAGATGTAGGCAATTTGATCTCTGGTTCCTTTGCCTTTTCTAAATCCAGCTTGAACATCTGGAAGTTCACGGTTCATGAACTTGTGGAAGCCTGGCTTGGAGAATTTTGAGCATTACTTTGCTAGCAGAGATGAGTGCCATTGTGCAGTAGTTTGAACATTCTTCGGCATTGCCTTTCTTTGGGATTGGAATGAAAATTGACCTTTTCCAGTCCTGAGGCCACTGTAGAGTTTTCCAAATTTGCTGGCATATTGAAGGCAGCACTCAAGAAGAAAAGGTGTGGTACATATTTACAATGGAATATTGTTTAGCCATAAAAAGGAAGAAAATTGGGCCATTTATAGTGATATGGATGAACTGGAGCCTGTTTGACAGAGTGAAGTAAGTCATAAAGAGAAAAACATACAATACAGTATTGTATATTAACACATATATATGGAAGCTAGAAAAATGATACTAATTGACCTATTTGCAGAGCAGGAATAAAGGTGCAGACATAGAACTGACTTGTGGACACAGTGGAAGACGGAGAGGAGGGGCCAGATTGGGAGAGTAGCATTGACATATATACTCTACCGTGTGTAAAACAGCTAGTGGGAAGCTGAAGCATCAGGAGAGCATCGATGACCTAGATGACCTAGAGCGATGGGATCGGGAGGTGGGACAGAGGGGATATAGGTATATGTATAGCTGGTTCATGATGGGCAGCAGAAACTCACACAGTATTGTAAAGGAATGATATTCCAATAAAGAAAAGAAATATGAGAAGAGAATGTTGCTCCCAGTTGTAGTTTATCCCTTAATAAGTTCTTATTAGCATTTTGAATTTGAAATTAAAAGACGCTTGCTCCTTGGAAGGAAAGTTATGACCAACCTAGACAGCATATTCAAAAGCAGAGACATTACTTTACCAACAAAGGTTCGCCTAGTCAAGGCTATGGTCTTTCCTGTGGTCATGTATGGATGTGAGAGCTGGACTGTGAAGAAGGCTGAGCGCAGAAGAATTGATGCTTTTGAACTGTGGTGTTGGAGAAGACTCTTGAGAGTCCCTTGGACTGCAAGAAGATCCAACCAGTCCATTCTGAAGGAGATCAGCCCTGGAATTTCTTTGGAAGGAATGATGCTAAAGCTGAAACTCCAGTATTTTGGCCACCTCATGCGAGGAGTTGACTCATTGGAGAAGACTCTGATGCTGGGAGGGATTGAGGGCAAGAGGAGAAGGGAACGACAGAGGATGAGATGGCTGGATGGCATCACTGACTCGATGGATGTGGGTCTGAGTGACCTCTGGCAGCTGGTGATGGACAGGGAGGCCGGGCGTGCTGCAATTCATGGGGTCGCAAAGAGTCACACACGACTGAGCAACTGATCTGATCTGATCTGATCTGATGCAGGTATTGGTTGATGAGATGAAGCTCATTGATACAAAGTCCAATAGAGAAGAGATATTTCCAGAGAGGGTTATACTGAGGGTCAAGGAAAGTACAGGAGACACATTTGGCACCCTTTGGTGTTAGGTCCAAGAGAAGGTCTCCTGGTGGAGCTCCAAACTTGTGTCACAAAGGAAGAAAATATATCTATGCCTAAAAGTTCTACTGGCTCACTGTGGTAAAGCCCACACCTCGCTTCTCTGATGTGTACGGAAGAAGCCAGTTTTCCTCCAATCCAACAAACTGTGTTGAAATCCATACCCAGGCCTTTCAACATAAGAATTCAGGCTGTGTCTTGAATAACTTTGCCTAGCCTCACAGAGAATGTTCTAAAGTAGCTGAACCACAAGCAAAATGCAGGTTGCTTGCATTCCAGAACACATCCAGGAAATCTGTTCCCAAATGATTTTCCATTCCATTATCTCAAAGACTTGCTTCCAAGGGTGAAATATTTAAGCAACTTTGCTGCTTGCTTGGTGAGTTTGAATAAGCTGAGAGGTAGGTCAAAAGAAACTTGTGCAAGTTACTTAAACTGGAGATGTTGCAGGTATTTGGCAAATAACCTAAATTTCAGTGTAGTCTAGTAAACTCAGGTTTTAACCATTTAAGACTTACTCATGGTGGTTACCTTCTTCTTTGGGCTCCTGCAAAGAAGACTGGATTGGTTGCCAAGGTAGTTCTTAGTCTTGACAGCACTTTATAATCACTAGGGAATTTTCACAAGTACTCAGGCTTGGGTCCCCGCCCAGAGATTTTGACTTAATTGGTCTGGGGGTAGGTCTGAGCATTTTAAAAGCTCTGAGGTGATTCTAAACTATGGCCAAATCTGAAAACCCTTGGTTTATTTAGATTTGTAGATAACAAATTGAAAGTCTGCCAGAGTTTGAAATCTTTAATTTTCTATCTGACCACTTGGGGACTTCCGGAGAAGACAATGCACAGCAAAAATGGCAGTAGGTTTGCCAAATTTGGGGAAAAAACAAAGGCCTCTCATTTCAAGTACTTCTCAGATAGCATGTGGGCTCTTTTCAATATGAGGCTCTGCTTTCAGCAAAATTGTTAATTATAGATCATAATAAGCTGTTAGGAGCAACACACACACATAATTTGAAAGTGAAATGAGGCACAGTACATAGATAAAGCAATTGTTTGTTTAAGAGGCGATTAGCAGCAGCAGCAAAACAAGCAAACTGATACTTGAACCTGAAAGAAATCACACCCATTCGGAATTGTTGGATTCTTAGGTTATTTGGGCCTAATTCAAAGGTATGAGTCTGTTGCTGTCAGCTTTCCTTTTCTCTGCTTGTGATGTAGGGAAGGTACAGTCTATGACATCCCAGAACTAAGATGATATTAAAAGAATAGCCTGTCAGAAGGAATAAGGAAAGGAAAGTGTCTTGGTTTCTCAAAGGAGTACAACTGAGATTTAAATTGTTCCGAGCTATGATAAATTATAAGGCTTTAAAACCACTGTAATCGCTGAATGAACAAAACAGTTTGCCTTGGGTAATTATGCCTTTTTAGTCTTTTTCACTTTCAAGTTATTTCCCCCTTGAAATGTTACACTCTGGCACTGTGTGCTGTGTCAAAGAGTGTTAATCTCAGTGTGAAATGCTGGGCTTGTCTTGAAGAGTAAGTGAGCCCAGAAATATTCACAATTCAGACCAAGTTAGGTGCAAACACCATGAACATGATATTTGGTGACAATAGCTTCTGAATCATACTCCCTCTGGGGTAGGATGGGGTGAGGGTGAGGTGGGGGGTCATTCACTAATTTCACAGGAGAGTTTTACTGAAGTGAGTAATCTTGGGGGCTCAGCCTCGTTCCTGGAAATTCCCAGGATGGTAGCTTCCTGTGGAATCAATGCCAGTTAATGAATAAGGGTGCACAGGCTGAGAATAAATAACCATGTTATTAGGGTAGATTGCAGCACTCAAGATGGGAGGCTTAAGAAGCAACCAAGGTTAACAGGAAATCCTTAGCTTTTTGTTGCCTGATAATGCATTCAAATTCTGCAACCAATGCTTGCTAAAATTGAGGAAGGGCCTAACTGGTACTTATGAGAGTCACCCTGGTTCAGAGCCCAGGTTCCAGTCCAAGAGCACTATTAGATTCCAGGGTTGGCAGTAGAATGTGAGGCTGCTCAGAGTGACTCATCTGGTATTGTCTTTGGAAAGTTCCAGCAAGAAAGCCTCTATCTGGTCTCTTGAGTAAGAAGGTGGAGGTAACTATCAGTGTTGGTGCCACCACAGTATCAAGTCCCCTGGCTATCTGTAACATTCCACTCCACCGAGGGGCAGAGCCTGTACCTTCCATTTTCCTTGGAGATAACAAGTCCACATGGTTAGGCGCTTAGATCAGAGCTAACATGTATTGAGCAATTAGTTCGTGCCTGATGTCATTCTAAGCACGTCACTTGTGCTACCTTCTTTAATAAGTATTCCATGAGGCCAGCACTTAATGTTCAGATCAGATCAGATCAGATCAGTCGCTCAGTCGTGTCCGACTCTTTGCGACCCCATGAACCGCAGCACGCCAGGCCTCCCTGTCCATCACCAGCTCCCGGAGGTCACTCAGACTCACATCCATCGAGTCAGTGATGCCATCCAGCCATCTCATCCTCTGTCGTCCCCTTCTCCTCCTGCCCTCAATCCCTCCCAGCATCAGAGTCTTCTCCAATGAGTCAACTCTTCGCATGAGGTGGTCAAAATACTGGAGTTTCAGCTTTAGCATCATTCCTTCTAAAGAAATTCCAGGATTGATCTCCTTCAGAATGGACTGGTTGGATCTTCTTGCAGTCCAAAGGACTCTCAAGAGTCTTCTCCAACACCACAGTTCAAAAGCATCAATTCTTCGGCGTTCAGCCTTCCTCACAGTCCAGCTCTCACATCCATACATGACCACAGGAAAGACCATAGCCTTGACTAGGCGAACCTTTGTTGGTAAAGTAATGTCTCTGCTTTTGAATATGCTATCTAGGTTGGTCATAACTTTCCTTCCAAGGAGTAAGCGTCTTTTAATTTCATGGCTGCAGTCACCATCTGCAGTGATTTTGGAGCCCAGAAAAACAAAGTCTGACACTGTTTCCACTGTTTCCCCATCTATTTCCCATGCAGTGATGGGGCCAGATGCCATGATCTTCACACTTAATGTTACACAAGAGGAAGAAGAGACAAAGAGTGGTTGCCCAAGGACTCAAATAATGGAGCTGAATTGGAAGTAGGCAGTCTGACTTAGAATTAACAGACAAGTTATCGGCCTTCAGAGACACAAATTCTTTACTCTCTCTCTCTCGCTTCCCACCTGCCCCACCCTAGCTTTCAGCTTTCCTGCAACCCCAGAACTGCTGCTGCTGCCACTGCTAAGTTGCTTCAGTCGTGTCCGACTCTGTGCGACTCCATAGACAGCAGCCTACCAGGCTACCCCGTCCCTGGGATTCTCCAGGCAAGAACACTGGAGTGGGTTGCCATTTCCTTCTCCAATGCATGAAAGTGAAAAGTGAAAATGAAGTCGCTCAGTCGTGTCTGACTCCTAGCGACCCCATGGACTGCAGCCCACCAGGCCGCTCTGTCCATGGGATTTTCCAGGCAAGAGTACTGGAGTGGGGTGCCATTGCCTTCTCCGACAACCCTAGGACTAGGGGCAGATAACCTAGTACTGAGTCAGTTTCCCCTCTTGGCCCAGGAAGAGGCTCCAAAGTACTTGTTTCAGAAAGTCTTCATCTGACAACGTGCTTTTCTATAGTTTGATTTGTTCAATACGGGGGTTTGTGGAACTGTTCCAGAGCAGAGGATTTAAAGGAGAGCCTGTAGGTGGTGTTGTGACTTTCTTTGTTGTTATTGTTTAGTTGCTAAGTTGTGTTCAACTCTTTCGCGACGCCATGGACTGTAGCCCACCAGGCTCCTGTCTATGGGATTTCCCAGCAAGAATAATGCAGTGGGTTGCCATTCCCTTCTCCAGGGAATTTTCCTGACACAGGGGTTGAACCCTTATTTCCTGCATTGCAGGCAGATTCTTTACCACTGAGCCACCAGGGATGTAACTTCCTTAGATGATGTCATAAAGCATCCTCTCCAAAGGACCTTGCCTGATCCTCCTGCCTGGCTAGTTGTAAACAATACAACAGACCAGGGGATTTATAAATCCTAGCGAGATTGCAGCTGGGGCTGCAAATGTGTAACCCAAAAGGAAGGGAAACAAAATGAAGTCTGATACAGTTAACTAGAGGTATTAGAGAAGTCAGCAATCCTAGAAATGTAATTGGCCTTTTGAATTAGTTGTGATGGACTCATCAGCCTGCACATTTTATGCAGCCTAACCGGCCAGACTCAGTACTGCATGAATTATAGCCCTCTTCAACAGTGAGAAGATTAGGCCATTTATTTTGAATCAAACCCTCAAGGTGTATCCTTGATGCAGACTCCGAGTGCTGTCTTCATGTGGGGAGCTAGTCTCGAACCCGATATGAAGTAGCCTGGTTTTCTAGCAAGACCAGCTCTTGCCTCCTGTTTACGGTCACTGGCTCTCACAATGTTCTGTCCTTTTAGCCTCCTTCTGTAGCTTGTTTTGAATCTACTTCTGTCTCTTCCTGCTTCCCCCTCCTCCCGCTCCCCCCTGTTACTAATGAGCCTCTCTGGGTGAGAGACTGTGACATCTAAGGGCCTCTGGGAGCAGCAGAAAAAACCGTCGGTCTGTCCACAGAGGAGTCCCATGGCACTGACCGTTTATCTGTGGCCATGCGGGCCCCATAAACAAAGCGAAATTGTCTGGCTCTCCCTCCCTCTGTGGCTTTTGGGCCTGTGCAAGTGCATTTCCCAGGACAGTTGCAGGAGACACCAAAACTTGTCTTCATTACGGCTCTGACTCATAACCCAATTAATGGTGTCAAGAAGTGAAACATGGTCCCCAGGCCCAGCTGCCTTTTGAAAGCAAGTCCCAGCCTGTTCAGAGCAGTAACGAATGGTGCTCCAGAGAGGGCGGCTCAGGATCTCTTCTGCCCGCCAGAAGCCAGGGGGAGGGGTACTGAAATGCAGTGTGCAGTGTCAGCTCTCAGTTTTGGGGTGTGAATGCATTTGGTCTCAAAACTGAGTGAGAGGGAGGGCAGGGAGTGGGAAGGGAAGTGAAAATGTCCATTTCTTTCCTGAGTTTGGACACAGATCTCCTGCCTCACGTGCTCTGGGTTTCTCAAGTTTAAGGCAGGTCCTTCTGTCACCTCCAGGTCTGAGGTTCTTTAGGAAGAATTTCCTCATTCACAATGACAAGACACTCATTTTCCCTTCTGGGGTCTGTATGTGGGCTGTTCATCTCATGTCTTTCCTTCCAACTCTGCTGCTGGTGTGTGGGGGAAAGGCCAGCCTCATGTGACCATTTTCCTACTTCCATTCTAGAGGTAATTTAGTAAATTGAGATGTGCTAATTTTCCAGTGGAGGGTGCTGGGAAGAACTCTCAGCGAGACCAGGGTCTACTATTCCTTCAAAGACCCGACTGAATGCACACAATTTTTACAACGGGCTTCTCACGGCTGAGTGGGTCACGGTTCTTTCTAGGAAGCCATTTACTGCTTTCTGAGGACATCAGACTTCTTCACGGATCAAATGCAGAGCCCCTTTCACAGCGCTAATGAGAGCTGCCGTGGGTGCCACAAAGACACGGTGAGAGTGTCCCTGATCCTCATGGCAGCCCTTCCAGTGACATTTCTCACGTAAGGCAGAGGGAGAGAGGACCATGGCTAGGCTTCACCTCGAAAGGAATCTGGGAGCTAAGCTGCTGGGTCCTGTAGTTAAAAGCCCATCTCTTCTAACTACCTTCTCACCCCTTGCAGTCGCCTCGGGATTTTTAATATCCCAAGTGACCTGAGTCTTATTTTGTGTCTCCAGGAGAGAAGGCAGGATCTCCAGGAGGTTAAACCTCCCAGGGAGGGGTTCAGAGGGAACAGTGACCCCAGTGGCATCACCCAGACACCTGCAGCCTCTCAGGTCTCCTCCCTGGAGTGGGCTGAACCCAGCTTTGCCAGGATTCTAGGAGATGACAGCCTGTGGTGATAGGGAGGCAGTTGAACACCACACCCCCGCTTTTCCCTGGGGATCCTTTTCTTCTGCTGCCGCTAAACACTGCTCAGTTGAGAGCTCTCAGGAAACAAAACAGTCTTTGTTGCTTAAACTGAAATCATTCCCATGGCTGATTGTCCCAGTGCTTCTGCTGTTAACAGTACTTCCTCCTTCTCTTCCTGCTCCTCCTCTCGGCTCTCTCCTCCCCCCTGCCTCCCCTCCCTCCTCCTCCTCTTTCTCTGCTCCTCCCACTCCACTGCCCTAGAAGATTCTTAATCATGACACTCTGAAACATGACAAATCTAGCAGAATCTTGCCAAAGTGAGAGGCCCCAGGGAATTGGTACTAAAACAAGAGCCAAATTCATGTGGAAAGGTTTTGAGTTTCATGGGAAAGGTTTGGTGCAGTGAGAAGGAGAGAAGGAGGAGACGGCCCAGCTGGTGGTCTCCTAGATGGTTGCCTAGGAAGTAGGGCCATGAACTGGATTAGTGATTTTTCACGGATTTTAGATTATGGATATCTTTGAGAATTTCAGGAGCCTGAACAGCAACACAAGGTTTGGGCTCTCAGTTTGGTTTTTCTGAGTGCTCTGTCCAAGGGCTAAGACTCTGTATACTTCCAACTTCCTCCTCTGTCTTTATATATCTCAGTTAGAAGCCCAGTGGATGCATGTCCTTAGGAGATATGCCCATGCCACTTACTGATTTCTCTGGGACACTTGAGAGGGACAGAGGCACTGTGGTAACTACACTGGGACAACATTCATCATCTGAGATTGTCCCATATGGTGTCTCCCTGCCTACTGTTGTCATGGAGTTTGGTAGCAAGATCCAGGACTGGAAAGTGGGTTCTACCATGAACTACATAGAATTTCCAGGTGACCCCCAGCTTACCGACCTATAAAAATCTAAGAATTTGCCTAAGTCTTTGTTGTTTCTTTGTGTACTGGTGTTCTGATTCCTTTCATCATTTATATGAATGGAAGAAAAAGTGTTTTGTGTAACATATTTTGCCTCCTGTCATACTTTATTTTTTTGGCTCCAAAATCACTGCAGATGGTGACTGCAGCCATGAAATTAAAAGACGCTTACTCCTTGGAAGGAAAGTTATATCCAACCTAGATTGCATATTGAAAAGCAGAGACATTACTTTGTCAACAAAGGTTCGTCTAGTCAAGGCTATGGTCTTTCCTGTAGTCATGTATGGATGTGAGAGCTGGACTGTGAAGAAGGCTGAGCACTGAAGAATTGATGCTTTTGAACTGTGGTGTTGGAGAAGACTCTTGAGAGTCCCTTGGACTGCAAGGAGGTCCAACCAGTCCATTCTGAAGGAGATCAGCCCTAGGATTTCTTTGGAAGGAATGATGCTAAAGCTGAAACTCCAGTACTTTGGCCACCTCATGCGAAGAGTTGACTCATTAGAAAAGCCTCTGATGCTGGGAGGGATTGGGGGCAGGAGGAGAAGGGGACGATAGAGGATGAGATGGCTTGATGGCATCACTGACTCAATGGACGTGAGTCTGAGTCAACTCCGGGAGTTGGTGATGGACAGGGAGGCCTGGTGTGCTGCGATTCATGGGGTCGCAAAGAGTTGGACACGACTGAGCGACTGAACTGAACTGAGTTGATTCAATCAATGCATTTGTTGTGGGAAGGGGGACCCCTTTCAGGGCCCAAAAGTGGACTCTTGTCTAACACTTGGAAGTGAATTGTCTGAGGAGACACATGTGCTGACAAAGCAAGAGATTTTATTGGGAAGGGACACATGGGCAGAGAGAAGTAGGGCAAGGGAAACCAGGAGTATTGATCTGCCATGTGGCTTGCAGTCTTGGGTTTTATGATGATAGGATTAGTTTCTGAGTGGTCTTTAGCCAATCGTTCTGACTCAGAGTCCTTCCTGGTGGTATACACATCACTCAGCCAAGATGGATGCCAGTGAGAACGATTCTGGGAGGTGGTCAGACACGTGGTGTTTCCTTTTGACTTTTCCCAAACTCTTCCAGCTGGTGGTGGCTTATTAGTTCCGTGTTCCTTACCAGGATCTCCTGTCGTTTAACTCATACAAATCGTTACTAGGCTGCCAGGCAAGGGTGGGTGGTTTCAGTCAGTGTGCTTCCCTTAACAAATCCCCCCTTAGTGACTTCATACTCAAGATGCTTCTTGGGAATAGGGGAGGAGGTCTCTTTCTTCTGTAACTTCTTCCTGCTGTGCATGGGCGTAGGCCTGCCTAGCAGAGCAGAAGTCTCTCTTTACCTGATCTAAGTAGAGGTATTCTGTGCCTGAAACCAGCATTCACCCTTGTAGAAACAGCAATTTAGCTTGAAACTGTTGGCCTCTGTCAGAGATGAAATAAGGCCAGACAGGTGGCCTAAAAGGATGGTCATCACTGGGCCCCAGAAACAGAAGGCAAAATTTGGGGTGAGGGCCGCAGGGTGTGAGACTATGTTCTGATTGGTTGGTGGTGAGGCAACAGAGCAGTGGTCCAGGAATCTTGTGCTCAGCCTGAAGTTACCATCCTCCACCTGGGTGGGGGCCCCAGTTCTGCAGAAGAACTCAAAGATATTGTTGTGCATATTTTTTTGAGTAGGAACCAGGACCCTGCCTCAAGGCTGTACCACCATTTGATTGTTCCTCCTCTGTTTGTATATCCCCTCCCTTCCCTGATTAGCAACTGTTTGAATCTACCCTTTGGAACTCAGGGAAGGTCAAGGAGGCTGAATGAAGTCTATATCCTGTAGACAAGAGATGGAATACACAGAAGAGATCTGTACTCCAGAATCCCATGGAGTCCTGCACAGTTTTAATTCAGGGAACTGGGCAACTATGACTGTAATAACTTCCTGTCAAAATGGGACATAGGACTGCCCCAGCTTGGAGAATAGACACAGAATTGGAAATATTCCTGATTTCCAAGTCATATATCTGAATCTTGTGTGATTAAAATCTCAATCCCTTGGTCTGCCATTTTGGTGTAACAGACCCAGTTAGAAGTAGTTGGAGGAGTGACAACTGGAATTTTAACAGACAAAATAAATCTCATTTCTTTTCAGAAGAACAGGTCTGAAACCCAGTCTGGACCTGGCACTTTAGGGAGGCTTGCAGCCAGGTAGCCAGTTGCCTAGTGTTATAAAAACCAAGGTTGCAGTTACTAGCTGCCAGCAGACATTGTTTTTAGACTATCTGGTGGCATCTAAGGCTGACATGACTCAGAAAACTCAAGTGTTTAGCAATACAAGATATAGTCTGAAATTAGACCCATAGTATCACCTAGTTATTTCCCAGGATGTCTGAACCATAGCTACTCTATTTTGACTTTTAATTGTAAAGTTCTCCTTAATAGCCAAAGCAGATGTCACCATTAATGATGTCAGTGTTTTTCTAGGTATGATAAGATGCAAGAATTGGGACTCATAAAATCTTCTCCTGAAAAGATCTAACTATCTGAAGGCCTGTTCTGCCAGTCTTTCCCAGAGCACAGAGTGCCTCATTCCTGATTTTCACCCTGAACTCCTTTCAGGGGTGTTGAAGGTCGGCAGCTGCAGTGGCCATGATTTAATCTTTGTAGAGGTAGATGGCAAGTGTCAGTTTTCAGTTGGCAGAACCCCTTTTTGGTCATAAACTTGACCATGATTTTGAGGGGAGCATTTCATGACCATTTAATCCAATGGTGCTGAGAATGTCCATTTTCAGGTTCTGGCAAAGATTTTGTTGACAGGCGGGTCAACAAAATTTGTTAACTCAATGTGCTATTACGGGACTAGGCCATAAAACAGTATCCAAAATTCTCTAGATCACCTGTCTTATTAGTCTCTTAGTCCAGGAAAACATTCCCTCTTGTTTCTTCCCATATCTAGAGTTACATGCTTGCCATCATTGGTGTCATATGGAACTATATATTATTTTATCAGAGGCCTCAGTCATATATTTGACAGTGTAAGAAACAGCAATTTTGTAAAACAGATGACATACAGATAACATAGCCAGCAGTATTAGTAAAGTTTTAAGTAAGACTTAAGCTAAGAGCTTCCATTAGATGTAGCCCAGTATATCCCAGGTCATCTGGCTTAGTCTACTCTATATGAATCTTCATCTTCCAGGGAAATTATATATTGGCACTGTCTATAAGGCACATAGCCCAGTTTTCTAGTATTACTAGACTGATTATCCTTAGTATGATTTAGTTGTTTCCAACATAAAGGAGATTTTGAACCTAAATTACCATAGCCTGGTGTTATTTATATAAATCCATTCCATAATTGTGGGAGATTTTTTCCTTTGCTGAAACTTTGGTTGTTGCTCTGATTGAGCTTGAGTAATAGAAGAAAACTCAAATCTATGGCCAGAGTCAGAACAGGCATTATTAATTGGCCAGGTGAGGGGATCCCATTTAGTAATATCAATAGTGACCTGAATATCACTATAGTTTTTTTTTTTTTTTTAAGTAAATTTTCTCAGGGCCATCCAGTTAGAGCCTTGGAGTAGATAAATTCACCAAGGTAACCCAGAACTAGACACAGGTAATTGGCCACAAATCCAACAACTGGATTGATTTCTAAAACTAGCATAGGATCAGGCCTATGATAGAAAAGTATTTGATTTATATGCAAAGGTCTAAGAAGACAAAAAACATTATAAATGATCATATGAATCAGGTCCAGCGTCTTGGACAAGCTGTCTACCTCTGATGGCTTCTTCTTGTCCTGGGGTAGTGCAGTTTCTCCTCTGTTTGAGTGTCATTTTAAGGTGAGATCAGGTCAGCTGTCCTCTCTGTAGACCAGTCCAGTGCAGGGGCCTTTGGAAGTGGGAATTAATCTAAGAGTCAGTTTCTCTTCTATTTCACTGTGTATGAGCCAGTTAAGAGTACCTGATGGAAAGGTCCTTCCATCCAGGTTGGAGACAGCTCCTTAAATTATGTCTTTGTCCAGTCCTAGTTGCAGCTTATGAGGCATCTGATCTTCATCCAAAGATAGATTACTGAGATAAGCTTCAGAAACAAACAGGGTGTTCTTTAAGAATTCAATTAAATTTTACATTAATATCACGTAACAACAAAAACCTATTCAGGAAATGAGTCTTACTAGATGCAGACCTCCATTAACAAACTGGGATTTAACATTTATTGAAACATCTTTTTCTCCTTAAAATTACTCTCATTTTTATCAAATATAACCAAATTAAGGATAGTTTGTTTGCAAAATAGTTCTGCTCTCAGTAATTTTGGCCTGATGATTTATATAACCATAATTGATCATATACTTTTTGCATTGCTGGAACATTCATAGAGTCTCAGACTAAACTTTTAAAATAAAATACGGCTGGGACACACACCAAAGGCTCATCATAGATTTTGCCTAACAAATTTAGGTGAATTCTTCCCTTTTCAAGGTCTCAAAAATTCCTTGAGATTTCTGTACTAGTTATTGAGATAACCTTCCTAACTCATCTGATAAAGTTACTGGAAACCTAGGAGTTTCCAATCTCTGGAGGAATCAGATAGAAAATATAATTGTTTTGTTTATAACATATAATTTTACCAAATTACTGTCATAATTAGTTTGACAGGGAGGTTTTCCCTACTCTCGGAAAAAGATTTAAACCTGTAATTTTTTAGATAGAAACCATGAAAATTATAAGCCTATTTGCTGATTCATGCAATTCTTTTGTTAACTTTTGTGAAGTCATCAATCAAGTTTCCCATTAGAATACCAGCACATATCAGAATGTTCAGTTCAGTTCAGTCGCTCAGTCGCTCAGTCGTGTCCGACTCTTTGTGACCCCATGAATCGCAGCATGCCAGGCCTCCCTGTCCATCACCAACTCCCGGAGTTAACTCAGACTCACGTAACATCAGAATGTTAGAAACTCCATATAATTCCTAGGATATCTATATTAGTACTATTTGCCATACATTATAATCTGAGAGGATTTGTTACTAATTTGATAATTTTTCCATGTAATTTAACCAACCAAATAAACAATTATTTTAATATCCCTCTTTGGGAATATCAATAACCTCAGATATGCAGATGACACCACCCTTATGGCAGAAACTGAAGAGGAACTCAAAAGCCTCTTGATGAAAGTGAAAGTGGAGAGTGAAAAAGTTGGCTTAAAGCTCAACATTCAGAAAATGAAGATCATGGCATCCGGTCCCATCACTTCATGGCAAATAGATGGGGAAACAGTGGAAACAGTGTCAGACTTTGTTTTTCTGGGCTCCAAAATCACTGCAGATGGTGACTGCAGCCATGAAATTAAAAGATGCTTACTCCTTGGAAGGAAAGTTATGACCAACCTAGATAGCATATTCAAAAGCAGAGACATTACTTTGCCAACAAAGGTTTATCTAGTCAAGGCTATGGTCTTTCCTGTGGTCATGTATGGATGTGAGAGCTGGACTGTGAAGAAGGCTGAGCACTGAAGAATTGATGCTTTTGAACTGTGGTGTTGGAGAAGACTCTTGAGAGTCCCTTGGACTGCAAGGAGATCCAACCAGTCCATTCTGAAGGAGATCAGCCCTGGGATTTCTTTGGAAGGAATGATGCTAAAGCTGAAATCCCAGTACTTTGGCCACTTCATGCGAAGAGTTGACTCATTGGAGAAGACTCTGGTGCTAGGAGGGACTGAGGGCAAGAGGAGAAGGGGACGACAGAGGATGAGATGGCTGGATGGCATCACTGACTTGATGGATGTGAATCTGAGTGACCTCCGGGAGTTGGTGGTGGACAGGGAGGCCTGGAGTGCTGCAGTTCATGGGGTTGCAAAGAGTCAGACACGACTGAGCGACGGATCTGATCTGATCTTAGGATGTTTCAGAGGCCCTCTGAAGCAACCCAAAGTTAGCTAGAGGTCAAAAGAACTTCTATTTCAAAAGAACAGAATTTGATATAGGGAATTTTGTTAAAAAAAAAAAAATCAATCAAAAAGGTTTAGAACATTCAGTCAGATTTAATCAATGCTGATAGGTGTATCATTCAGCTTGCTGATATGTCTCAATAGGTGTGTATACCAAGGATCAAGTCTAGTGAAAGTCAACTCTGCCATCTTGGACCTAGTTGTTTCTAACCAGTTTTCCTATGACTGTGTCAATCCTAACAAAATCCATTTATCCAACTAATTGTAATCCATTTTTAGAAAATCCTGATCATACATAACTCTTTTCACTAATTTTTTCATACCTTTTCTACTGAAAACACATCTTAGTTTCCCTAAAGTTTTTTTCCACAATGAGGTACATTTCTTGTTGAAAAATTTGTAACAGAATACAGTCTTATTTGACCTCTAGTAAACCTAGGTACAACAGAAGTATTTTACTTATTGATTGTTCTAGAGACATGTCTATGTTGTTGCTGCTGCTGCTAAGTCACTTCAGTCATGTCCGACTCTGTGCAACCCCAGAGACGGAAGCCCACCAGGCTTCCACCAGAATCCTTGGGATTCTCCAGGCAAGAACACTGGAGTGGGTTGCTATTTCCTTCTCCAATGAATGAAAGTGAAAAGTGAAAGAGAAGTAGCTCCGTCGAGTCCGACTCCCAGCGACCCCATGGACTGCAGCCTACTAGACTCCTCCATCCATGGGATTCTCCAGGCAAGAGTACTGGAGTGGGGTGCCATTGCCTTCTCCAATGTCTATGTTACTAGGTATTAATTTAAAACTGAATATTTCCCAGTTCACATGAACCTGGAATTCATTATTTAATTTACAATTATTGATTTGTAAGCACTTACTTTCCTTTAAGCCAATTAAATAGAGCTCCTTTACAAATTACTCTCAAAAATATTATCCAGAGCAAAGACATACCAAGACATACACATATTCAGATAGACACAATGCAAGGTCTGGCTTCATGTTGTACTTAGTCATGAATTAGCTATTACAATATAAAATTCACTAGTTTATAAATAACAGTTGGAATAAATAAAACTTTAAAGGCTTCTTCCCATTTTTCCTCAGTCTCAGGAATTAGAGATGGTCTAGATAAGTGTTCCTGAGAACTCTGGTCTCAAGGCACAGGGAATGAAAATCAAATTCTAACAAAATGGCAGCAAATCTAAACCGAATGGTGGCCAGACAAAACAAAGTGGCCACCACCAATCACAGCACAGAACACAGAGTATAACACACACACATGGACCTGACAGTCCTGATCAGACCCGCCCTTAAACACAAGATTACAGTTTCTCAGAAAACCTCCTATAGGCACAGAGCATTAGATCCAAGTACTAACACAATAAATGAAAATATCTCAGGTCTTCTAAGATTTCAAAGGGAGGAAAGGAAGCCAGGTTGAAAGAAGAGGGGGAGGAGGTGGGAGAGGGGGGCAAAAGGGATAGCCTTACAGATGTCTCCTGCCACCTGCAGATATCCAGGCGTTAAGGGGCTTTACCCTGGGCCTCCAGAGAAAGGAGGACTGGAACTCAGCCTTACCAGAAACCAGACCAGAACAGAACCAGAATTCGAGTTCTCTGCCAAGAGGAGGTGATCAGTCTCTGATCAGCTCAGGCCGAGGCCCTTTGAGCAGATTCCTGCATCCAGGATTGGGGGACTAGAAAAAAGGATAGGATAAGAAGGGTTAAAGAGAAGTAAGAAGGGGAAAGGGGAGAGAGATCAATAGTCTCTGTTTGTTACCTGGTCGGGGCACTCTGGCCAGTTGTCCACGGCAGGAGGAGACCAGGGACAAAAGGGTCCCAGTTGTGGCCACTGAGTCTGGTTCATTGGCGGGCAAGCTGGTTCCTGAGTACCCAAGTGTTCAGGATGTCATTCGCAGTGAAGAAGAGATCCCACCAGAGTTACCATTTGTTGCAAGAAGGGGGACGCCTTCTAGGACCCGAAAGTGGGCTCTAGTCCAACACTTGGAAATAAATTGTCCAAGAAGACACATGTGCTGACAAAGCAAGAGATGTTATTGGGGAGGGACACCTTGCTGGAGAGCAGTAGGGTAAAGGAACCCAGGTGGACTGCTCTGCCACATGCTCTTATGGTGACAGGATGAATTTCCAGGTTGTCTTTAGCCAATCATTCTGACTCTGAGTCTTTCCTGGTGGTGCGTGCATTGCTCAGCCAAGATGGATGCCAGCGAGAAGGATTCTGGGAGGTGGTTGGACACGTGATGTCTCCTTTTGACCTTTCCTGAACTCTTCCAGTTGGTGGTGGCTTATTAGTTCTGTGTTCCTTACCGGGACTTCCTGTCATAAAACAACTCATGCAAATTGTTACTAGGGTGTCTGGCCTGGGTGGGCAGTTTCAGTCAGTGTACTTCCCCTAACATATTCACTCTAATATCTAGAAAAAAAAAAAAAAAAGGCACTTGGTCTTGTGAGAATAAAGTGGGGCAAAGAACTTGGGAACTACCATATATGAAGTTCTTTCCTTTTCTGAAGTGAAAGTCACTCAGTCATGTCTGACTCGTTGCAACCCCATGGACTAGACAGTCCATGAAATTGTCCAGACCAGAATACTGGAGTGGGTAGCCTTTCCCTTCTCCAAGGGATCTTCCCAACTCAGGAATTGAACCCAGGTCTCCCACATTGTGGGCAGATTCTTTACCAGCTGGGCCACAAGGGAAGCCCAAGAGTACTGAAATGGGTAGCCTATCCCTTCTCCAGCAGATCTTCTCGACCCAGGAATTGAACCAGGGTCTCTGAAAAAAATGAGGCAATATTCTCAGGAATCTGATTCTTCTTGCTCCAAGTAACTGACCATAGTATTGAATACTAATTATTCAGGGAACACCCACAGTTAACTCAGGGCTTCTGCAGGAGCATATCAAGGAGGAAACATTCTCTATCCGAAGGGCTGAGCCTCTCAATTGCATGGAAAAAGCAAGCCTTCATTTAAAAATATACTAGCTGGGAAAGTACTGAAATCCCAGAACTCCTTGACAAGGCCCAGGTATAGGCCTAATTTGGGCCAAATTCTAGCATCAGGAGTTCAATATTCACCTTGTACATCTCAAATAAAAAGGAACTACAAACATTTAAGCCACCCCTGGTGGCTCAGACGGTAAAACGTCTGTCTACAATGCAGGAGACCCAGGTTCGATCCCTGGGTTGGGAAGATCTCCTGGAGAAGGAAATGGCAGGCCACTCCAGGACTATTGCCTGGAAAATCCCATAGACAGAGGAGCCTGGTAGGCTACAGTACATGGGGTCGCAAAGAGTTGGACACGACTGAGCGACTTCACTTTCACTTTCACAAACATTAAAGGCAGTGGAGGGCTCATGGGAAGGTGAGAATGAGTTCAGGGGTAGAGAGCCCTGGACCCCGAGGCAGGCTTATTTGTGGTTGTTCTGGGTTTATCATTGATTTTCAGGATGTCCACAGGCAGATCCTTTTGACTTCTTTCAGATTTCATTTTCTCCTACTGTTCACACTGATTGATAATTGAGACCAGAGCATTTAAATGGCTTCACCATTCTGCATTTCAAAGGTAAAGGGCACACTGTGAAACTGGCAGTGGAGTGTGGAGGAAGCAATGAGTGTTAGGGAGACACTGATTCCAATCCCTGGCCCTCACTTGGTTTGTGAGAACTTGTACTCTGCTGTGCTGTGCTGTGCTTAGTTACTCAGTCATGTCTGACTCTTTGCGACCCCATGGATTGTAGCCCACCAGGCTCCTCTGTCCCTGGGGATTCTTGAGGCAAGAATGAGTGAGTAGCTATGCCCTCCTCCAGGGGAATCTTCCCAACTAAGGGATTGAATCCAGGTTTCCTGCATTGCAGGCAGATTCTTTACCATCTGAGCCACCAAGGAAGCCCAAGAATACTGCAGTGGTTAGCCTATCCCTTCTTCAGGGGATCTTCCTAATCCAGGAATCGAACTGAGGTCTCCTGCATTGCAGGCAGATTCTTTAACAGCTGAGCTACCAGGGAAGCCCATTGTGCTAGAAATCTCTATTTTCTAGAAGAATTTTTTTTTTTTTTTTTTTTGTCAGAGTTCTTTTAAAAAGAGGAAGCTATAGAGATCTTATGTAGATTCCCCCAATATAAAAAATGGTTATATATATATATATATATATATATATACATCACACACACACACACACACATATTTGTTGAAATACCTTTCTAAGCCTAAAATGGAGCTGATTCTCCCAGACTACATGGCTACAAACCCAATCTTATAACTTTTATGCTGTTCCACTTTATAATGCTCCACATAACCAGAAACCCCGAATATCCAGTTATTTGATCCTCAAACGCCAGGCCACCTCCGGGTTTTTTACTTACTTGTTTTTTCCTTATGCACTTTATATTTTTCTCTTCCTTGTTTCTCTTTCTTTATCCTATAAAAGCTTCCTGCCTTCTGCCTCATTTTGCAATTCTCTGGACCCTTGAGAGTGGAGACTGCCTGCTTCATTTAGTGTTAAAGTTTTTATCTCATAAATTGTCTTCTTTAATCATATTAACATGTATAAAAAGCTGTTTGGGTTAAAGAGGGCTTAGGACCCAGAATGGCACCAGCTCAGGCTCCCTCCCACCACCCCCTCCCCAGCTCTCCCTCATAGGGCCCAAGGAACTTCCTTAACTTGGCCTGTGCTGGTGCTGCAGATGGAGCACACTGTAAGAGGTGCCATACCCTGATCTGATGCAGCCTCTGCCCCAGGGCCTAGTCAGCCTCAGCGGGAGAGGAGCAAGTGCTGGATGGAAGCCCTTCCTCTCCCTTTGGTTTGGTGCTGGTGACCCAGGCCCAGTCCAGTGACCCCCCCAGTGCTGAAAACTGTGGAGCACCTCCAACAAGCTCCTTCCAAAATTTGGCCATCTGAGTAATAGACACAGCCTTTTTGGATGGAGAACTGGAGCCTACAGTGCAGGTAAACATTGGAGTTGCCGGATGATGTTGACAAGGAGCCAGAAGTGATGCTTGTCAGTCAATCAAGAAGTCTGATTCGGAGTCAGTGCTACCTCCCAAGACACCTACTCACCTCAAAGCAGGCCATCCCAGCCTTCTAGCCACCAGACCTTTTGCTCCCTCAGCAGTTCTGGTGCTCAGTTTGACTGTTACCTGAGCAGGTTATCTGGAACTGTGAAATACGATTCTTGAAGGCTAGAGTGAAGCAAGTGGCCCTTGGGGACCAGACACCTTGGGTTGTAAATCAATCTCTGCTGTTCAGACACTCCTATGGTTAGACATTACAAGGTGAAGAGTGGCCCCCTTGTGGGACACCCTGCAGCAATTGTGATGTTAGCTGAGAAGATTGTGTTTCTGGAAACGATTGGATGGAAGATATAGAATCCCCTCTGGGGACTGTTTTGGACACGTGGGAACATCTGTTGGAAATGAGTATAGCTGGGTATGGGGAATGGTTTGGGGTGTAGCTTCTTTTTCCTTTTGTATGAAAAAGAAACAGATGCTTGCATAAAACATATTTCTTGAGAATTCCTTTTAATACTTAATTCCATTCCTACCCACCAGGAAATAAATGATGGATTTTTTGTGACTGCCTGAATCTCCTTAGAGTCCTTAATAATTATTTCTTAATAATAGCACCCTTAATAATCACTTCTCCTAAAATTTCATTTTTTTTAGGATTATTTCTAAATAATCAGCTATATCTTGGATTAATACTTGGGACGAGTCACCACGTGACTTGCAGTAATAAACTGATAATACAAGTCACTTGGTGACTTAGGCCATAGATTGTCCCATGATAATACTGAGAAAATCCAGATTAAAAATGTGCAGATCCAGTGTTGAACTTAAATTGTTCATTTTGAGAAAAAGAAAAAGTTCTGGAGGTGGGTGGTAGTGATGGCTGTCCAACACTGTGGATGCCTTTGGTGCCACCAAACTATGCACTTAAAGATGGTTGAGAAGGTAAATGTTCTACAGATTTTACAATTATAAACATAGTGATTCAGGTCCTGGTTTTAGTTTTTAGGCTTTGCTCAATCCAAACCAAAGGTCCTTTGACTTTATTTTTAGATTCCTGACCCACAAGGATATGGCATATTTCATATCTCCCTGGGTTATTTAGCTAACTTGTGAGTCTAAGGTTCCCAGATGTCAATTCTCATTTCTCTATTGCATGATTCCTGCTCAATCATTTCAAATATCAGAGAGAAAAATAAAAAGAAAACAATGTTTCCATTGCAGGAATTCATATAAACACTAATGATGTGAGGTTCCTAACAAAGATTTTAGAATCTGTATTGTTCACTTTGGAGAAGCATCCAGAAAGTAGAGTGGTGGGAGCTCCTCTCCCCTAATTGCCAATTCATGCACTACTGTCCTCCTGCCTCTGAGCCTTTCTTTTCATAAATGCTTGTCATGTCCTATACAGGTCAAGGTAGCATGCTTTGAGAAGTTTAGCAGACTGATCCACCCTCTAGATAGAGGCTCTAATGATGTGTGCATAATGAAAACAAAAGGATGGACAGTATCCAAAAACAGACCCCTTCTTTAATTCTTTCAGCTACTCATTGATTCCCAACACATGCCAAATACTTTAGATATTATGGGGTTTCAGAAACAGCAGAAAGGCCCTCCAGGGAGGGGCATCAGGGAACTGTTTTCTGGAAGACGTGGCACTTCAGGAAACTGGTTCCTGAAGGTTGTGTAGTATTTGAGGGGCATTCCACAAAGTGAGAATAGAGTAAAAAAGATCAATCAAATGGTATTGATGAGAAAGAATAGGCTGTAAAGGCTGTAAAGGCTCATGGCCTTCTGTAAAGGCCTGGATAGCAAATATTTTGGCTTTGTGGGCCGTATGGTCTCCATGGCAGATACTTGTAGGCAATACCTTAATGAATGGATGTAGCCATGGTCCCAGTAAAATTTTATTTACAAAAACAGGTGTAGGTTCAGTTTGGCCCACTGGCCATAGTTTGCTGATTCCTGGACTAGCAAGTAGGATGGATGAAAGGATGCAGGAAGGAAGTAGCCAAGTCTGGGTGGTACTTGCACACCAAGATAAAAATGCTTTCTAAAGTGCAATGAGAAAACATGTCTTGGAGTAAAGAGAACGTCTTGATTAGAACCAGCCATAAATAGCATCTTTCTCAAAGGAGACTCCGAGTTCTGTCTCTTTCAGAAGCACTTCTAGGGACTTTATAGTTCTAGTTCTATTCATTCACTATTACACTCAAATTCTTAGAGCTTTAAAAGTAACTTAGTATTAAACGTTATAAATTGCTTGGTCTTATCCACTAAACAAGGAAAGAAGAGGTAGTTATAGTTTCTTCCAAATTTTCTGCTTTGGGAGGCTATAATAGATGAGAAGAGGGTGTAAGAATTAGCCAAGATTCTTGCATTGGTCCTTCCATGTATTCTACCACAGCTCCCTGGAGTGAGGCCTAGAATTTTGCAATACCTTCACTGCCTTGCAGACTGGAACACTTGTCTTTTCAACCTGAGTCCCCTGCTCTCAGGTCTCAAAGTCCTGAATTTCTAGTTTGACCTGTACTTTTTCAGGCTTCAAATTGCTTGACCTGCACAGTTACCTAAAACTCCATACTCCTTCCTTCTGTTTACTTCCCTGCTTTGGATTTTGTGATATCACTTTCTCTTGGCTTTTCTGATTTACTTATGACTGCTCTCTCTCAGCTTCTTGGCTTGGCTCATGGATCCCAATCCAGGTATAGAGCTGATGTGTCCACCTATTTGTGTAATCCTGTTAGGAAGCCCATTTGGATAACCAACCTAAAGCCACAGCTTCCTTCTTGGCCTGTATAGTAAAAAACGTGATATTTTAGTCTACTATCAGCATTGCTCCACTATTTTATTTCTTCACTTGCTCAGGATAGAAAGGATGCTATTCTTTGGGCCTCTCAGATATTCCAACATTATCTAGCTTTGTATCCAAATACTTCATAGATACTTAGAACTCAGTATATCTGAAAAATATATCTAAAGCTGAACACATCTGTTTTATTTTTTTAAAAGAAGTTTTTCTCCCTGAATTTTCCACCTTCAAATGGTGTGATTTTGTATCTGTTAATCTAAACTAGAAACCTAGAGTCATCCCAAACTCTTCGTTTTTCCCTAACAATATCCTGTGGCCCATCTCTGTCATAAATCCCTCTGACATCCTGCAGGTCACCAGAATCTCTGCTAGGTTACTAAAACAGTTTCTTTTAGTGAGTCTTGTTGTTTCCAGTCTTAAGACTTACAGCTTAGTCTTCCATTCTGTAGCCAGGATAATCTTCATAAAGATACAAAGCCAACTGTGTCATTACTTGGTTAAAAAAAAACATGCTATGTTTTTCCATTGCCTACAAGATAAAATCGAAACTGTTAGGATGGCAGTAGAGCCCTTTGTGATCTAGCTCCACCTATACTTCTAGCCTCATCTCCCAGCATTTCACTTGACCTTGTATTGTTAGCTCTAACCATTTTCTAAAATTTTAAGTTCTCTTTATCTTAGGGATTCATACCTCTATCATTATGCACACAAATATCATTTCCTCTCTTGAAGATCGAATGAATATTTTATTTGTCTTTTAAAATTTGGCTTAAACAGTACCTCTACTTTGCCTTTCTTTTAGTCACTTTCCAAGAAAATATCACTTCTTTCAATCCCTCAGAAATGACAGAAATATGAGGCTTAGATTGCGTGCTCTGTGTTCAGTTGTGTCCTACTTTTTGTGATCCTGTGAACTGTAGCCTGCCAGGCTTCTCTGCCCTTGGAATTTTCCAGGCAAGAAAACTGGAGTGGGTTGCCATTTCCTACTGCAGTGGATCTTCCTGACCCAGGGACTCGCATAAATCTTGATAGAAACGTGAAATGGTGACTATAATATCAGTTGCTGATCACAGATCCCTCAAAAGATCCCAGGAAAACCTACTGATTGAACAAAGCTAGGTTCATCAGGCCTACTGAGGTAAGGGAGAGTAAATCAGTAAGGGCTGACTTTTAGGAGTGTCTCAAGATAGAGAACTGGAGGTGGGGTGCGGAGGATATTTATGACATTTTAGGACCTGAGCTGTATGATTTTAAGGGCACCCTTTCAAGGCAGGGATTTTGTTGGGATTGGGCCAGTGATGAAGATAAAATAACTTTTGATGGTAGACATAGCTAGGCAAGAACTTAAAGCAAGCCGTGATGAACAGTTAAATCTTGATAAGGTATTTTAATTGGCTCATAATCTTATCTTCTGGTAGCAAGTATTTCATGGAATAAAAGAGTACTTCCTTTAGCTTGGCCCTAATATTTTTAGCACACAAGCAGGAAAATATTGTTCCAGGAAAGTATGTTGGTTTAACTTTTTACTATCTCATAGGGATATTGTAAGGATTGACTGATTTTAATGTGTGTAAGATATTTATCATAGTACTTACGTTGCAAGTTCTCAATAAAAAGGATTTATAATTGTTCCTCTGTATATTCTCTTTGTTAGAACACTTCCAATCCTTTATTTCAATGATTTGTTTTAATGTCTCTCTCTCCTACTATATCATTAGAGCTCAAGTACTACAGTATGTTTTATTCATTTTGTCTCTCCAACTCGTAGCACAGAGCTTTGCCACTTAATGGGTTCTCAATAAATGTTTGTAGAATAAATGAATGGATACACTGTGTTTAATAAATTCTCTGTGTGTGGGTTGACACTGAGGAACTTGTTAGTTATGTTAGTGACTAGGATGAGGAGGGAAGAGAAGACAAAAGCTTCCCAGAATGCAGGAGGTGAGTGAAGAAATGGAGAATCTAAATTTTGTCTTTCTTTTGCATGCTAAGGAGCAACTAGCAGATAGCCAAGGAGAAGGCAATGGCAACCCACTCCAGTACTCTTGCCTGGAAAATCCCATGGATGGAGGGGCCTGGTGGGCTACAGTCCATGGGGTCACTAGGAGTCGGACACGACTGAGTGACTTCACTTTATTTTTTCACTTTCATGCATTGGAGAAGGAAATGGCAACCCACTCCAGTGTTCTTGCCTGGAGAATCCCAGGGACGGGGGAGCCTGGTGGGCTGCCGTCTATGGGGTCGCACAGAGTCGGACAGGACTGAAGCGACTTAGCAGCAGCAGCAGCAGCAGACAGCCATCCATCATTCCCTGTTTGCAGATAAGAGCAAGTGATAGCTCCATTAACTCTGGCCATGTAACTCAGGAAGCAAAACCTCCAAGGTTGGTTTGGATTGGTGCTACCTGATGTGAAACAGGGCAGAGAGGCTGAGAAAGACAAGCATGGCTTGTGACTGTTTCTTATGTTTAATGGGAAAAGCTTGAACTATTGCAACCCTCAGCATTAAGAACGTAGGGACGACTTAAGAGAAAACCAGGACCATACAGCAATGTTAGTCCTGCATCATAGCAGTGAATGACACTGTTCATGTTAAATACAACATTGAGTCTTTTGCATTCGGTCTACATTTTCCTTTTTGCTGGAGACCTATCTATACTGCACAGATCATTGGCCTTGCAAATCTTGTATTTGCTCCAATCAGAACTTACTGAGGTAGGAACTTTCCTGATGGTCCAGTGGTTAAGACTCTATGCTGCCAATGCTGCGGGCATGGGTTCAATCCCTGGTGAGAGAACTTAGATACCACATGACGCTGCCCCCCACCTCCTCCCCCGAAAAAAAGAACTTACACTGAGGGAAAAAGTTTGAATTGTGTCATAGCTATCTGATCTTAGTATACATTACTTTTTATAGAGCTCTGAGGATAGGGCATCATACTTAGTTCTGTAAAGACCTATTTTTGTCCACTATGGTATGCTTCCCTAAGGTGAAGGTCAGCAACTTATTCAATATTATAATGCTTGCCAGGCCTTTTTCTCACAGATCCTAGTACTGATAGTGCCTGGCACATAATAGAAAATGTTTGTAAATTTGATAGTGATGAAATGAATGTACATAGTTGGAACAGCTGAGTGAATCACACAAGACATTTCTTTTAAACTAATACTAATTTTTCTTTTTTCCAACACCCATCAGCCACAGGGATACATATGTCCCCTACCTCTTGAACCTCCTTCCCATCTCCCTCCTAATCCCACCCCTCTAGGTCGTCACAGAGCACTGGGGTGAGCTCCCTGTGTCACACAGTGAGTTCCCCGTGGCTGGTTGTTTAACATATGGTAATGTATGTTTCCACACTACTCTCTCAGTTCTGCCCAACTTCTCCCTCCCACACTGGCGACAAGTCTGTTCTCTATGTCTGCCTCTCCATTGCTGCCCTTCTAATAGGTTCATCAGTACCATCTTGGCAGATTCCATGCACATGGATTAATATACAATATTTGTCACTATTTTGAATTATATCATTGGGAAAAGCATAATGAAAAACTTTATACACCTGAAATTAACACAACTTTGTAAATTGACTATACTTCAATTAAAAAATAAACTTTATAAAGAAGGAAAAAAATCCCTACACTTAGTACTGTTAGTAAGCATATTAGTCATTTATTTTCATACACACAAGCACAATACACACACATACACACAACATATAAATATATAAGTATGTATATACAAACATAAAATACATTTATCCATATTTATGTGTGCAGCCATGAAATTAAAAGACGCTTACTCCTTGGAAGGAAAGTTATGACCAACCTAGATAGCATATTCAAAAGCAGAGACATTACTTTGCCAACAAAGGTTCGCCTAGTCAAGGCTATGGTCTTTCCTGTGCTCATGTATGGATGTGAGAGCTGGACTGTGAAGAAGGCTGAGCGCTGAAGAATTGATGCTTTTGAACTGTGGTGTTGGAGAAGACTCTTGAGAGTGCCTTGGACTGCAAGGAGATCCAACCAGTCCATTCTGAAGGAGATCAGCCCTGGGATTTCTTTGGAAGGAATGATGCTAAAGCTGAAACTCCAGTATTTTGGCCACCTCATGCGAAGAGTTGACTCATTGGAGAAGACGCTAATGCTGGGAGGGATTGGGGGCAGGAGGAGAAGGGGACGACAGAGGATGAGATGGCTGGATGGCATCACTGACTCGATGGATGTGAGTCTGAGTGACCTCTGGGAGTTGGTGATGGACAGGGAGGCCTGGCGTGCTGTGATTCATGGGGTCACAAAGAGTTGGACACGACTGAGTGACTGATCTGATCTGATGTGTAGATAAATATGTGTATATATATTCAAATTTGTGTATATCAGTGAAACTAGATGAAACTAGATTTTGACTATAGAAATAATTTTGAGCCTTATTTTTTCTCATTATTATATAGTGAAAGACTCCCACATGTTATAAGATATTTCTGGAGATATATTTAATAACAATATAGTTTTTTACCACATGGGTGTACATTGTTTATTTAAATTGTTTCTGAATCCTCTCACCTTACCAGGTACAACATTGTACACAAATCTTAATGTATATCTCTGTTTATGTGTTTATAAGAAATTCTTAATTTATAGTATATTTTAAATACAGGATATTTTAGCTCAAAAGGTAAGAATATTTTTAAGACTCTTTATCTATGATACCAAGTTGCTTTTCTTAAAAATTATACTGATATATGATTCCCTGTATAGAGCATAGACTTTCTTTTTCCTGTATTGGTTTTAATGGTACATTTCAATGTTAGAGAAAAAGTTGGTGTCAGTTTTAAAGGAAAGAGGTAGAATTTTATTGTGTTTTAATTTGCATGTGTTTCTCCATTTTGAATGACATATACATGTTCTGTTTTATTATTTTTTCTTTTTACTATTAATGTTCATAATTTTCTTATTGATTTGGCAAGAAGGGCTTCTTTTAGATTGAGGATATTGTTTGTTAATTTTTTTCCAGGTTGTCATTTGCCCTTTATGTTAGAGTTGACAAATGTATTAAAATTTATGTGAAATCAAATACATCAATTTTTCCCCAGTGTAGCTTTTTCCTTTGAAATTATCCTTAGAAATTTTACTATAATATATATATATACACACACACACACACACGCACACATCAAGAATCCCGTGCTCCTTTTGCTTTATTTCTTATGTCTAACTTTTTAATTAAAAAGGCATTCTTTCGTGTAACATTTGAGTTAAGAGTGATATAACTTTTTAAACTTAAAATATTTTTGCAATTGCCTCACTCTAATACAGAGTTTTAACTGTCTCATTCTAGTTTAATACATAATCTTTCTCTTCCTCAGTAATTTGACATTGTGCTAAAATCTAATCTAACTTGAATTTTCCCATGCATCCTGAGCCTATGCATAGTAATTGGATCATTTTAAACAATAGTTAATTAAGTTTCACTATGTGTTTCCTGTTTCAGCAAGATCTCCAGTTACTCATCTGACAAGCCCCCTCCTTCCCACCCCCAACTCTCTATCCCAGGACCCATTCCTTTGCAAGTGTTCTGGGAATTCTTAGGAGCTGACTCATTTGTACTCTTGGACAAGTCTGACTGAAAATTTGGAGGGCAGTGCTCTTGCCTCAAAATCAAGCATTTGTACTGGCTTTCCTGTTACTCCACTTAAGTGGAACCAAATAGTTGATGAGGTGAAGTTTTTCTTTATATATGAATTATCAAAGAAGAAAGAATGACAGAATTGAAATATGCCCTCTTGTAACTCCTAACATAATAGATAAAGGTAATATTGTCAGTGGCTGCTCAGACTACTAGGTAAAGAGCAGATGGAGAACTTTTTAAGGGAGACTATGACTGATAACACGTATAATCCCCCAGTCAATCTTAACATTAAGAAAAGAGACAACAACTAAACTTTACATACCTCATGATGGGACTCTGTGGCACAACTTTTTAAAATTGAAGTATAGTTGATTTACAATATTAGTGTATGGCATAATGATTCAGTATTTTATAAAATATTCTCCATTTAAAGTTATTACAAAATATGACTACATTTCCCTGTGCTGTACAATATACACTTGAGACTTACCTATGGTATACATAGTAGTTTGCATCTCTCAGTCCCACACCGCTTTCTTGCCTCTCCCCACTGGTATCCACTAGTTTTTTTTTTTTTTTTTTTTATGTATCTGTTTCTGTTTCATTATATACATTTGTTTGTTTTATTTTTTAGATTCCACATATAAGAGATAGTGTGTAGTATTTGCCTTTCTCTGACTTATTTCACTAAACATAGTACTCAGGTTCATTTACATAGTTGCAAAGAGCAGAATTATATTCATTTTTTATGGCTGAGTAGTATTCCTGTACTCTTGCCTGGAAAATCCCATGGACAGAGGAGCCTGGTGGGCTGCAGTCCATGGGGTCGCTAAGAGTCAGACACGACTGAGCGACTTCACTTTCACTTTTCACTTTCATGCATTGGAGAAGGAAATGGCAACCCACTCCAGAGTTCTTGTCTGGAGAGTCCCAGGGACGGGGAGCCTGGTGGGCTGCCGTCTATGGGGTTACACAGAGTCGGACACGACTGAAGCGACTTAGCAGCAGCAGCAGCAGCAGGAGCAGTATTCCATTATATATCTATCTCACCTCTTCTTTATTCATTCATCTGTTGATGGCCACTTATGTTGCTTACACATCTTAGCTATTGTAAAAAATGCTTCTAAGAATATTAGGGTGCATGTGTTTTTTTGAGTTAGTGTTTTGAGGTATTTTTGGGTATATACTCAGGAGTGAAATTGCTAGAACATATGATAGTTCTATTTTTAGTTTTTTAGAAACCTCCATACTGTTTTCCTTAGTGCTGCACCAATTTACTATATCATCAACAGAGTAAAAGCGTTCCCTTTTCTCCACATCCTTACCAACATTTGCCATTTGTAGACTTTTTGATGTTAGCCATTCTGATGGGTGAGGTGGCATCTCATCATAGACATGAACATATATTTTTTCAAAGAAGACATATAAATGGCTAACAGGCACATGAATAGATGCTCAACATTGCTAGATATAAAAGAAATGAAAATTAAGTATACAGCACAACTTTTCTTACTAAAAACATCCAACTTGAATGCACTCAAGCCTCAAGACCTAATCACTAGCTTTCTATAAACACAAGGGATATGGCAACATGTTAAACAACACCATAAAGATATAAAACATAATATTTTGTTTTAAGTAGTCCCTTTTTCTACTAGGATATTTTAGCATTTAATTCAGAAGAAACTATGTTAAGATCTGCTAGGGGCCATTTTTAAATGGAAACACAACCAAAATATTTTGGTTACCTCCTAAGGACATTTTCTCTGTTTATATAGGAGTCATATTGAGAAATATATCTGAAGGTATCACTATAAGGACAAATAATAAAATTACTAGGTGAAGAAGCCTGTTTTTTTGTTTTAGACAGCACTTTTGAACACTCAGTACCCAGTATTCAAATTTGATAATTCACTATCTTACTTTTTCTTAAATATTAAAATTTCATTTTGCTAATATGAGATACTACATTTAAATATCTCTTTGAGGATAGAGAATGGGAACAACACACACATTCTATTCTCTAAAGTGCTGTAAACAGCTGGGTTTAGATCATGAAGTTTCTTTTTAAAAAGCTTAAAGTATTTTTATCATTTTACTAATAGTATAATTTACAGTAGAAGAAAAAATTAACTCATAATCACACTAAGATGTAGCAGTTATTACTCTTTGGTATATTTTTTCTGGCATTTATGAATATGCATGTATATACTTTAAAAAGTAATTATGGGGTAATTCAACTTATAACCTGAAATTTTTATTAAATAGGAGATAATGAACAATTTCTTACATCATTATTTATGCTTCATTTCATCAGAGTATTTTGCTCTACCAGAACATTCTCTCAACTTACCACCAGTGAAAAGTGGACCTCCACGTAATGCCACAAACTATTTGTGTCCTGCATACCAGCTGGGATGAAGTCCTCATTGTCAGCTGGGCAGTGAGTGATCTGTTCCCCAAATCCCAGATTACTGCCAGCTTTCTGGGGTCACTCCTGGTAACAGCTCTGACATTCAGGTCCTTCAGGAATCAGGCACTGAGAGTGAGGAGGCTAAGAGGTTCATTGGAGATTAATGACTGAAATAGGAAAAAGGGGGCCAAGCAGGATTGGACAAGGAAAGCCTACAGACCATGTTGCAGGTCTCACAAAAATCTCAGCCAACACAACAGGAGCTCTTTAGCTAGAATTACCCACAACGACTCTGGTGTTGGGTAGAAATTGTCAGTCCTAGACTCTTAGCGACCCCATGGACTGCAGCCTACCAGGCTCCTCTGTCCATGGGATTTTCCAAGCAAGAATACTGGAGTGGGGTGCCATTGCCTTCTCCTGTAGCAGCAGCAGCAGCATGGCTCTGCTTACTCAGTCATTGGCTGGAGATTGCCTGGGAAGGATGTGGTCTCAGTTTGAAAGCTGAGATGTGTCCTGAAGGTGGTAACAGCAGGGGGCTCTCAGTCACCTGCATTCCTTGCAGGTTGAATAGCAAGTTCTTTCTCAGTGGGTGATCTGGACCATCTCTATGATAGATATGTGCCTCAAAGTCTTGCTACTGATTTTTGTGGTAAAATAGACATAATAATTACTATTTTAACCATTTTATTTATATGTTAGTAGCTTAAGTACATTCACATTGTTGTGTAGTCACCATCAGTATCCATCTCCAGAAATTTTTCATTATTCCCAAACTGAAACTCTCTACTCATTAGACATTCTTCCTGCATCTTGACCCTGATAACCACTATTCTACTTTCTGTTTCTATGAATGTAACTACTCTGTGTACCTCATGTAAGTGAAATCATGCAATATCTATCCTTATTTCACTTAGCATAATGTCTTCAAGGTACATCTATATTGCAGCAAGTATTGGAATTTCATTTCTTTTCAAGGCTGAATGATATTCCATTGCATGTATATAACACACTTTATCTATCTGTCGATGGACATTTGTGTTATTTCTACTTTTTTGGTTATTCTGAGTAATGCTGCTGTGACTATTAGGTATATAAATATCTTTTTGAGTCTGTGCTGTCAATTTTTTTGAGTATATACCTAGAAGTGAAATTGTTGGTATACATGGTAATTTTGTGTTTAACTTTTTGAGAAACCTCTATACTGTTTGCCACAATAGCTGCACCATTTTACATTCCCATCAGCAATGCACAAACATTTTGATTTCTCTACATCGTTACTAACACTTGCTATTTACTGTTTTTTTTTTTTTTTAAATAGCCATTTTAATGGATGTGAAGTGATATCCTGTTGTGGTTTTGATTTGCATTTCCCTAAGACTCTTGAGAGTCCCTTGGACTGCAAGGAGATCCAACCAGTCCATTCTGAAGGAGATCAACCCTGGGATTTCTTTGGAAGGAATGCTGCTAAAGCTGAAACTCCAGTACTTTGGCTACCTCATGCGAAGTGTTGACTCACTGGAAAAGACTCTGATGCTGGGAGGGATTGGGGGCAGGAGGAGAAGGGGACAACAGAGGATGAGATGGCTGGATGGCATCACCGACTCAATGGACGTGAGTCTGAGTGAACTCCGGGAGCTGGTGATGGACAGGGAGGTCTGTTGTGCTGCGATTCAGGGGGTTGCAAAGAGTTGGACACGACTGAGCGACTGAACTGCACTGAACTGAATGATTAGTAATGTTAAACATCTTTTTATGTATCTATCGGCTATTTATATATCTTCTTTGGAGAAATGTCTGTTCAAGTCTGTTGCCAAGTTTCAAAATCACGTTGTTTGATTTTCTTGTTGTTAAATTGTTAGAATTCTTTATGTAATCTAGATAGTAACTCTTTATCAAATGTATGATGGGCAAATATTTTCTCCCATTCTGTGGGTTACCTATTCACTCTCTTGGTGGTTTTCTTGGATGCACAGATGCTTTAACTGTGGGGTAAGTTCAGTTTTCTATTTTTCTTTGTTGTCTGTGATTTTGGTGTTATATCTAAGAAAACATTGCCAAGTCCAATGTCGTGCTTTTTCTTTGTGGTTTCCTTTAGGAGTTTTGTGTGGCTTTTTTTCTTCCATTAGGTCTTTGACCCATTTGAGTTAAATTTTGCATATAATAAAAAGAATGTCCAATTTCATTCTCTTATATGTTGATATTCTTTTTCCCACTAATTGTTGAAAAGACTGTCCACTTCACATTTGTGTTAGGATCCTTGTTGAAAATCATTTGACCATGTATGTGTAAGGGAGGAATGACTTTCTTCTACTGTATTAGGTTTTGTGGCTGTGCCTAAGAATTAAACTGACATAAGACAGATTCATAGGAGGAAAGCACACAAATTTTGTTTAATATTTTTGTGTGTGTAATGGGTGTTTTTAAAAGGAAAACGAAGACCCAAAGAAGCTGTTAGGTCTAAAAGCTTATATATATACTTCTAAAATTAAAGAAAAATAGATTGTGGGGATGTGATAAGGCAAAGGGTTTTGAATTACAGGCAGTAAATTGTGGGATGCTATGTTACGCTATGCTAAGTCACTTCAGTCGTGTCCGACTCTGTGTGACCCCATAGACGGCAGCCTGCCAGGCTTCCCCGTCCCTGGGATTCTCCAGGCAAGAACACTGGAGTGGATTGCCATTTCCTTCTCCAATGCATGAAAGTGAAAAGAGAAAGTTAAGTCACTCAATCATGTCTGACTCTTAGTGACCCCATAGACTGCAGCCTACCAGGCTCCTCTGTCCATGGGATTTTCCAGGCAAGAGTACTGGAGTGGGGTGCCATTGCCTTCTCTGAAATTGTGGGATAGTGACTAGGAAATATATGGGGAAACTAATGGAAGATAATTGTTATTTTCTTAAGTTTGTTCATACAGATCCATTTCAGCATCAGCTGCCAGTTTTTGGTGATAAGCACATCTTTCTCTTCCTGGTACAGACATAGCACCTTTCTTATGGGAAATTTTATGATCTGCTTTTAGGTAGAAAGGGAAGGTCAGAGAGACTTCTTGCCTCTGCTGTTTCTCAAGCATCTTCCACTCAAAGTAATCAGTATGCCAAAGTGGCATATTTTGGGGTGGCATATTCTGAACCCCTTCATATGTGAGGGTTTATTCCTGCACTTTCTATTCTATTCCATGCTACTGATTTTTAAAACATATTAATATTCACACATTAGAGTGAAGGAGATTCCTTTCAGCATCCTTTCCCTGGGAGTCTATTTTCTTCTTCAGCTCTTGCTACTATGACTTAAATAATTTTTTTCTGTCCTTTTATAACTATATTTGAAGCCTGAGGCCACTAGTTGATGTACTTCCAGTGATGACACACCTTCATCCTTCATGGTATTCTGATCTGGAGGAATGCTCATAAGTTATCTGTGGCCAATCTGCCAAGTAAATTGAGTGATGTGGGCAAAACCATTACTTTTAAAAAATGAAAGGAAGTTCTAAGGTAATGTTGTGAAATTTTGTGTGTGCCATATAAACTGACTTTAGGCCAAATAACTTCTTAAGATAGCTGCTTAAAAAGGAGGAATGCTTATCTTGAAGATAACTGCTGTAATGATTTTCTAAAAAAACAAATACACAACCCATTTATTACTTTAGTGTCACAACCTGTAGCCTTTATTTATTTATCTGAACATGCACCTACTCTTTCTGTAAGAGTGCTAGTGTTTATGTTAGTTGCTCAGTTGTGTCTGACTCTTTGTGATCTCACTGACTACAGCCCTCCAGGCTCCTCTGTCCATGGAATTCTCCAGGCAAGAATACTGGCATGGGTAGCCATTCCCTTCTCAAGGGAATCTTCCCAACACAGGGATTGAACCTGGGTCTCCTGCATTGTAGGCAGATTCTTTACCATCTAAGTCACCTGCTGCTGCTAAGTTGCTTCAGTCATGTCCGACTCTGCGCGACCCCATAGATGGCAGCCCACCAGGCTCCCCTGTCCCTGAGATTCTCCAGGCAAGAACACTGGAGTGGGTTGCCATTTCCTTCTCCAATGCATGAAAGTGAAAAGTGAAAGTGAAGTTGCTGAGTCGTGTCTGACTCTTAGCGACCCCATGGACTGCAGCCTACCATGCTCCTCTGTCCATGGGATTTTCCAGGCAAGACTACTGGAGTAGGGTGCCAGGAAGCCTGAAAAGCATTATTTAAAAAATAAGATTAGGGAATAATGGCCATGTAACTAAAGGAATCAGAGAGGCAGAGTTGGAAGACCTGCTCTCCTTGACAAATGAGTGTTAGAAAACTTCTGTGTTCAGGGCCACACTTCAAGTGAGGAGCAAGATTGGTTAAAACTCAAATCTGACTTCTAGCTCTGAATTCTCTCCACAATAGATGGGAGATGTAGAGCTGGGTCACCAGGAAGTATTGTGGGCTCTTCTTTCTGAATATCTATCAGGATATAGTAACTTCCTTTCTGTAGAAAATAATTTAAATATAACCTCACCTCGAATGGAGTACATTTAGCCTTTCTAAGCCAATGATCCTATACCTATCATCTGAAATTTCTGCCAAACATATTTAAACCCTAGATTGCATTTCATGTGTCAAGACCTGGGAAGTGGATTTTCAAAATTCCTTTGAATGAAATACTTTCCAGAGTTATACATGCTATTACAGTCTCCAAGTAACATTCAGGAGAAAAGAAGGAATAAATTTTGATTATTTTAATTCAAGTGGCACAGTTTCATTTGGTGATGAAAAACTAAAAATTCTGCTGGTGCGCTTGTGTAGAGAGAGAGAAAGAAAGAGCGTTTGGGGCATCTCTTAGGCAAGTGGAAGCTTCCTGAGGGCCCCAGTTGTCTCCCCAGGATGCTGGCGCTGGCTCTGTGATCACCACTGTCTAGCCATGTGGCTTGGAAATACATCTAACCTTAGTCTGAAAGGGAAGGGTTTTTTGGCAAGATATTCTTGAAGTTTACTTTTAGTTGGATAACTCCTTGAAATAATTCCAAGAAAGAATGTTGGATTTAAAATAGTTAGCTACAATATTGTGAGATGACAGCAAAGGGCTGGCATTTTGGCTTAGTGTGATGCCGTGTTGGAAGCAGCATCTATTTAAATCTGAACTCTAAATACAGTTGTCTGAAAACTGAGAAAGTAAAGTTGACAGGACATCCACCGTTTGTTAGTACCTTTATCAAAGACTTTATCAATGAATCCTTGAACTTGGAAATTTATTCTAGTGTGTAATTAATTCTGAGTATTATATATAATCATATATATATATATATATATATAGAGAGAGAGAGAGAGAGAGGAGCACATGAGAAAAATTGAGAAACTTCAAATGTTTAAATTTCTAAGTATCACTAAGAGCTAGAAGAGGTTGTTTTTGTTACAAATCCAGTCTTTTCAAATGTGCTACTTGGGAAATTTCCTTCAACTTTTTCTTTGTTCACCATCGGATGAAAGGAACCCAACCGTTCACAATACAGTGAGTTTGCAGGATTATTCATTTATACCAGGGCAAGATGAAACATGAGCATCAGAGTTGCTTAAATGAGAAGTTTGAAAAGGTAATTTCACTTATCTGAAATATTACAAAAGCCCCTAAACTCGGCCCAGCAAGTCACTCACCTCGATCACCTGTTGAACCCGTCATGCATCCGATGAAAGACAGTCCCCACCACCACCCAGCTCAGTGCCACAGGCTGCTTGCCTCTCTGAGGACTAGTTAGAGCTGTTCAGGGTTATGCTGTCCCCGCTCCTTTTCATTGAAAATGAATCACTATCTTTACAAGACATTCTTCTTGCCTTGTCCTTTGTGGTATGGTTTTATTTTGCCCTATACTTTAGCTTGAAATTCAGTGGCTAATAGGGTGTGAAATGGAACCCCGCATGCTGTGCAACATGTACAGGCTGAGTGGTGCCAGGGACCCTGAGGGACAGGTTGAAACCTTCATTAGCCCAGAATCTTTAGCCACAATGAACTGGAAATTACTGATGCTTCGTACACAATGGCCAAGCCGTCACGAACAATTAAGGAGCCATGGTGTAATTGACCTGATTCGAGGATGCAGGGCAGCTGAGCACTTCTCCCTGAGGCCAGCCCTCCCACATGAGCAGAGCAGATGGCCTTCTGAGGGATTACAATAACAAGGGCTGCTGAATAGTCAAGTGACCAATCAGGGTAACCAAGGGGACTGGGCAGTCAGATTTCTTCTGGATGGATGGGCAGCCCATGCCTCACTGAGCCGTGCCATATGTCCCTGTTTGTGGCGCCCCCTTGCCCTCTCCCAGGAGTGTTCCTTCCAGTGCAAAATGGAAGGGTAGGGGATGTGTCACTTTAACATACTCTTCTATTTGGCACTGTGATGAATGCTGGTAATGAATAAGATGGATAAGGAACTAGGAATGACTTTAAGGACCTTGCCATCTACAGGGGGTGGAGCAAACATGAATGTAGGTGAGTATAATCCAAGTCTTAACTTTCTAAATACTGCCCCAGCACATACGATGTGCAAAACCATATGATGACTGCAAAAGAGAAAGGAAGATAATTTCTTACTGATGAAGATTTTGAGGAAGGGTGAGAGTTTCTACCATACATTCACTTGAAAATGGCTCTGCGGTTCAGTACATTTCACAAACCTCACCTAAAGATTTATAATACACAGCATATATGGTATAGTCCAAATTTTATTTTCTGAATTGAGAATGCCCAGATATAATTCACAATTAAAAATATATCCCCTAGGTAACTCAGTATTCTCAATGGCAACAACCACTTTTGCTAGTTCAGGTGGATCCTTCTAGGGATATATTATGCTTATGCATATATGAGCACACGTATATATAGTCTTTTTTTCCTTACACACAACCTTGATTTTTTTTCCTGCTTAAAATGCATCCAGAGAATCACTCCTTATCAGTCAATTTTGAGCTTAATAACTGTTTAAAATGACTGCATCTGATCCCATTGTATGAAAAGTTTTCCCATTATTTATTTAGCTTCCTTCCTATGAAACATTTTTGTGTTACAAACACTACTTCAATGAATACTTGTAAATTATTAATTTGAATATGTACAAGTTTATTTATAGGAGCAATTTCTAGGAGCTGCACTGCTGGGAAAATGAATATGTTTATTCAAAATTTAAAAAAATTGAAGTACAGTTGATTTAAAATGTTTCAGGTGTACTACAAAGTGATTCAGTTATACATATCTATATTTTCCAGATTCTTTTCCATTATAGGTTATCATAAGATATTGAATACAGTTTTCTGTGCTATGCAGTAGGTATCTGTTTTATATATAGTAGTGTGTGTCTGTTAATCCTATATTTCAAGTTTATCCCCCACCGCTGTAGCTTTTGGTAACCATAAGTTTGCTTTCTATGTCTCTATTTCTGTTTAGTACATAATTTCATTTGTATCATGTTCACTTTTAATTTCAAAAGAGATGGTCCAGTTGTTTTTATTGAAGTTAATCACACTTGGATCTTCCTGCTTTGTATTTTTTCACTAATTGGTTGTTTGTTTTTTTTTTTTCTCCCTTGGTCAATATAAGTAAAATTGGTATTTTTATAACTTTTTTTTTTCTTGTGAATAGTTTAGGGAAGGAGAAACTTTCCCTCTACTCCCTTAGGTTTAGTAACTGGGACCTGAAAATTAAATTGATAAAAGAACAGAATAACAGGAGAAAAGGTATACAATTTTTATTGACTTTAATATTTTTATGTGCATGGAGGCTTCACAGAAAAGAAGTGAAAACCCGAAGAAGCAGTTAGATTTGGGAGCTTATATATATCATTTTAAGAAAGAATGATAAATTGTGGAGAAGTGATTTGACAGAAGAAAGGGGGTTTTGGTTTCTAGGGCCAATAAATTGTGGAAGAGAAACAAAGAATATATGAGGTAAACTAGGACATATATGAGGAAATATGAGGGAAATGTATCAAAGGTAAGGGTTATTTTGGTGAGATTTATTTGTGTAGGCTTGTCTCAGTATTGATTCCTTTCCTCTGGTGATCGCAGGGCTCACCTCTACCTGGTACAGGCAGGATACCTTTCTTATAAGAAATGTACCCTATCAGCAGATAGGGAGATGGTGGAAGCTTTTCCTGTGTTTGGTGTATTTCAGTTGCCTTCAGCTCAAATAATCATTATACCAATGTGGCATATTTTAATCTCCTTCACTGGGGTTGCAAAAAATTTCATATATTTAGAAGTTATTTTTATGTCTTATCTGTTTAAATTCTTTGTATTTTTAAAAATCACTTCCTTATGGAATTTTGAGCACTCAAAATATGTTAAGGAAATAGAAATTAGGTCTTTACATAATGAATATTGAATATATTTTTCAATATGTAGTCCTTTTTTTGGTGGCTGTGACAGCACAGAAACATGGCCGAGAGGAGCTACCCCACGTTTAAGGTCAGGGGCGTTGGCTAAGAGGAGCTACCCCATGTCTAAGGTCAGGGGCGGTGGCTGAGAGGAGCTACCCATGTCCAAAGTCAGGAGTGGTGGCTGCACTTTGCTGGAGCAGCCATGAAGAGACACTCAAGTCCAAGATAAGAGAAACACAAGTAATATGGTGGGCACTGAGAGAGGCCATCAGAGGGCAGACAAACTGAAACCACAACCACAGACAACTAGCCAATCTGGTCACATGGACCACAGCCTTGTCTAACTCAATGAAACTAAGCCATGCTGTGTGGGGCCACCCAAGACAGATGGGTCATGGTGGAGAGGTCTGACAGAATGTGGTCCACTGGAGAAGGGAATGGCAAACCACTTCAGTATTCTTGCCTTGAAGCCCATGAACAGTATAAAAAGGCAAAAAGATAGGACACTGAAAGAGGAACTCCCCAGGTTGGTAGGTGCCCAATATGCTACTGGAGATCAGTGGAGAAATAACTCCACAAAGAATGAAGGGAGGCAGCCAAAGCAAAAACAACACCCAGTTGCAGATGGGACTGGTGACAGAAGCAAGGTTTGATGCTGTAAGAACAATATTGCATAGGAACCTGGAATGTTAGGTCCCTTAATCAAGGAAAATTCGAAGTGGTCAAACAGGAGATGGCAAGTGTGAACATCAACATTCTAGGAATCAGTGAACTAATATGGACTGGAAAGGGTGAATTTAAATCAGATGACCATTATATCTACTACTGTGGGCAGGGGGAGTAGCCATCATGATCAACAAAAGAGTCCAAAATGCAGTACTTGGATGCAATCTCAAAAATGACAGAATGATCTCTGTTCGTTTCCAAGGCAAACCATTCAATATCACGTAATCCAAGTCTATGTTCCAACCAGTAATGCGGGAGCTGAAGTTGAACAGTTTTATGAAGACCTAAATGACTGTCGGGAATTAAAACCCAAAAAAGATGTCCTTTTCATTATAGGGGACTGGAATGCAAAAGTAGGGAGTGAAGAAACACCTGGCTGCTACTGCTGCTGCTAAGTCACTTCAGTCATGTCCGACTCTGTGCAGCCCCAGAGATGGCAGCCCACCAGGCTGCCCCATCCCTGGGATTCTCCAGGCAAGAACACTGGAGTGGGTTTCCATTTCCTTCTCCAATGCATGAAACTGAAAAGTCAAAGTAAAGTCGCTCAGTCGTGTCCTACTCTTAGCGACCTCATGGACTGCAGCCTAACAGGCTCCTCTGTCCATGGGATTCTGGGGTAACAGGAAAACTTGGCCTTGGAGTACAGAATTAAGCAGGGCAAAGGCTAATAGAGTTCTGCCAAGAAAATGCACTGGGCATAGCAAACACCCTCTTCCAACAACACAAGAAAAGACTACACATGGACATCACCAGATGGTCAACACTGAAATCAGATTGATTATATTCTTTGCAGCCAAAGATGGAGAAGCTCTATATAGTCAGGAAAAACAAGACTGGGAGCTGACTGTGGCTCAGATCATAAACTCCTTACTGCCAAATTCAGACTGAAATTGAAGAAAGTGGAGAAAACTAGACCATTCAGGTATGACCTAAATCAAATCCGTTATGATTATACAGTAGAAGTGAGAAATAGATTTAAGGGACTAGATCTATTAGACAGAGTGCCTGATGAACTATGGATGGAGGTTCGTGACATTGTATAGGAGACAGGATTCAAGACCATCTCCAAGAAAAAGAAATGCAAAAAAGCAAAATGGCTGTCTGAGGAGGCCTTACAAATAGCTGTGAAAAGAAGGGAGTGAAAAGCAAAGGAGAAAAGGAAGATATACCCATTTGAATGTAGAGTTCCAAGAATAGCAAGGAGAGATAAGAAAGCCTTCCTCAGTGATCAGTGCAAAGAAATAGAGGAAAACAACAGAGTGGGAAAGACTAGAGATCTCTTCAAGAAAATCAGAGATACCAAGGGAACATTTCATGCAAAGATGGGCTCGATAAAGGACAGAAATGGTATGGACCTAACAGAAGCAGAAGATATTAAGAAGAGGTGGCAAGAATACACAGAAGAACTATACAAAAAAGATCTTCACGACCCAGATAATAATGATGGTGTGATCACTGACCTAGAGCCAGACATCCTGGAATGTGAAGTCAAGTGGGCCTTAGAAAGCATCACTACGAACAAAGCTATTGGAGGTGATGGAATTCCAGTTGAGCTATTCCAAATCTTGAAAGATGATACTGTTAAAGTGCTGCACTCAATATGCCAGCAAATTTGGAAAACTCAGCAGTGGCCACAGGACTGGAAAAGGTCAATTTTCATTTCAGTCCCAAAGAAAGACAATGCCAAAGAATGCTCAAACTACCACACCATTGCACTCATCTCACACAATAGTAAAATAATGCTCAAAATTCTCCAAGCCAGGCTTCAGCAATATGTGAACCGTGAACTTCCTGATGTTCAAGCTGGTTTTAGAAAAGGCAGAGGAACCAGAGATCAAATTGCCAACATCTGCTGGATCCTGGAAAAAGCAAGAGAGTTCCAGAAAAACATCTATTTCTGCTTTCTTGACTATGCCAAAGCCTTTGACTGTGTGGATCACAAGAAACTGTAGAAAATTCTGAAAGAGATGGGAATACCAGACCACCTGATTTGCCTCTTGAGAAATTTGTATGCAGGTCAGGAAGCAACAGTTAGAACTGGTCATGGACCAACAGACTGGTTCCAAATAGGAAAAGGAGTATGTCAAGGCTGTATATTGTCACCTTGTTTATTTAACTTATATGCAGAGTACATCATGAGAAACTCTGGACTGGAGGAAACACAAGTTGGAATCAAGATTGCCGGGAGAAATATCAATAACTTCATATATGCAGATGACACCACCCTTATGGCAGAAAGTGAAGAGGAACTCAAAAGCCTCTTGATGAAAGTAAAAGAGGAGAGTGAAAAAGTTGGCTTAAAGCTCAACATTCAGAAAACGAAGATCATGGCATCTGGTCCCATCACTTAATAGGAAATAGATGAGGAAACAGTGGAAACAGTGTCAGACTTTATTCTGGGCTCCAAAATCACTGCAGATGGTGACTGCAGCCATGAAATTAAAAGACGCTTACTCCTTGGAAGGAAAGTTATGACCAACCTAGATAACATATTCAAAAGCAGAGACATTACTTTGCCAACAAAGGTTCTTCTAGTCAAGGCTATAATTTTTCCTGTGGTCATGTATGGATGTGAGAGTTGGACTGTGAAGAAGGCTGAGCGCCGAAGGATTGATGCTTTTGAACTGTGGTGTTGGAGAAGACTCTTGAGAGTCCCTTGGACTGCAAGGAGATCCAACCAGTCCATTCTGAAGGAGATCAGCCCTGGGATTTCTTTGGAAGGAATGATGCTAAAGTTGAATCTCCAGTATTTTGGCCACCTCATGCGAAGAGTTGACTCATTGGAGAAGACTCTGATGCTGGGAGGGATTAGGGGCAAGAGGAGAAGGGGACAAAAGAGGATGAGATGGCTGGATGGCATCACTGACTCGATGGATGTGAGTCTCAGTGAACTCTTGGAGTTGGTGATGGACAGGGAGTCCTGGTGTGCAGCGATTTTGGGGGTTGCAAAGAGTCGGACACGACTGAGCGACTGATTTGATCTGACACTATATGTACAAACATACAGTATGTTTATTTATATGAGCTATATTTTTCTTAATTCTCTAATGTTTAATTCATTATATAAAAATTAATAAATAGCAACCTCAGCTAAATAGAGTTGGGAGACTAGCGGAGGGAGCTCTCATGGCCTGAACTGATAGCAGAGACCAATAGGAAGAAGACAGACCCCTCTTCTCTCCTAGCGAGTACTCAACTAGTGAAAAGCCATGGACTCTGTTAACAACAGCCCTCCTAACTTCCTTTTCTCCTCAATAAGCATTCTCCTTCCCTTGTCGTGAGGGGAATTCGCTCGTTGCAAACTCTGAATTACAGCTATCTGCTGTCCATCGTTGCTAGAGAAATATCTGGCAACTTGTCTGTTTCAGGTCAACACTTCTATTTTCCCCTTTTCACCATATGATTTGTATGTTTCTGTGTATAAATATTTTCAGAGCTTTCTTGGTTTCAAACTAGTTTATTTAGGGGTTCTGTTTTCACTCCTCAATAGGTTTTGTGTATTTCTCATATATGTATTCACTCTATAGTTCATCTAGTTCTAAAAGGTTACTGAGTGTCTTGATTAGCCAACCATTTTCCTAACAAGATTTGTTGACAAGTCCTGGATTTTCTGCTAGAACTTCATTCAATTCAGTTACTTCACCTGATAGAGGAGAATATAGAGTTCACCAGCAGCTTTCACACTTTCCAAAGCACCAAAATCCTCTTGTTTGCTTAACTTTGTCCCAACCTCAGGCAGACTACAGTAAACATCTTTCAAAGCTTCTTGTGCAAAATTGCTCATTCTCACTGTTCCAACGCTGTTTCCTTTTGGTATCCATTTATGTCTGTAAATTTATGCATGGAGAGCAGAGCATGGTTTTCCACAGCATCTAGATGTTCACTGCCCACAGCCCCTAAAGCTGTGGTGGGCAGGGAAAGGTAGGCACCCACGCAATGGAGTGCAGGCTGCAGACCCGAGGCCCCAGGTTCTGCTACGTGCATGCTCAGACGTGTCTGACTCTTTGTAACCTATATGGACTATAGCCAGCCTGGCTCCTCTGTCCATGGAATTTTCCAGGCAAGACTATTGGAGTGGGTTGCCATTTCTTCCTCCAGGGGATCTCCTCAACCCAGGGATCAAACAAATTCTTTGTGTCTCCTGCATTAACAGGTGGATTCTTTTACCACTGAGCCACCTGGGAAACCCCATTCTCTGTGGGGCCCTTCAACATATTTTTGTTTCAGCATTTCCTTTTTTTTTTTTATGAACTGTTGTTATAGGAGGTCATCAAAAGGATGTGACTGCTGGTTGACCCTAGAGCTGGACCAGGGCAATGGGAGGTTCCTCACCGGCTCCCCTGTCCTTGTAATGTTCTCCTTGCTCTCTATTCCCTCGGTGGGAACTAATTTCAAAGATGTAGCCTTGGGAGAGCACTATATTGTTGAGAGGATCTGGATTGTGTGGGTGACTGAACGTTGTTTTAAGCCCTCTGCATAAACTTTAAGATTCTAGTGGGCAGGTGTAGAGTGTCTACTTGTTACCCACCTGGGTCCTTGGACTCTTTAATCAATGCAAATTGATAACAGGCCAGAGAAGGAGTTCCGGCAAAGCTTTATGGCAGCCTGTCATGCCGCAGGAGGGGAGGGAAACAACTAACAGGTGCCCTTGCTGGTTCCCTGGGAGTTGGGGTGAGCTGTTTCCTTAAATCGGGTGTGTGTTGGCAGGGGTAGTGGAGGATGGGTGAGTTGACCGGAGGGAGTGGCTTAGGTAGTCTGCTCACAATATCCGTGCTCAGCACAGGGATCATGCTCAGTACCCTGCTTTTGCTTCCACACTTCCCTGCAGTTGGGTTTTGGCTTTTCCTATCTTGTTTCTGATTTGCCCCAACTGCACATGTGTGCAGTTATTTTTGGTCCCTTATAATTTCTTTGAATCTGTTGCTGGAGGAGTAGATGTCTGTTTAGGTGCACATACTGCAGCAGAGGGTCCCAGGCCCCAGCCTGTCTCATGCTCCTGGTGCTGCCACCCAAGACAAGCCTGGTAAGTGGGTTAGTTCTCTTACTTGGTTAACCTGAAACCTACCAGTCTGGAATGGCCTGCCTCTCTCTTTGGTTTCTTTTTGCACTCTGTGTATGGGTACCAGTTTGTGAGCCAACAACTATACTTGATTCCTTTCTGTAAGCAACGATGGAACTAGTACAATTTTAATTTCTCCATTTTCATTTCTCTCTATTATTTTTTCATGCAGTTTTTCTGTTGAATATATTTTTTATTAATGTTACCTTTATATTCTTCCCCAATATGCCATAATTACTTAATTTATTACACCTGTAGAATATCTTTTGCTAACAGGTGATGAGATGAATAAATCCATGCATATTCACTGCCTCTCTTCCCTTTCCCTATCAACTTTCTTTACATATTCTTTTTGTCCATTTATATTCTCTTTTGTATAGCTTCCAGATTATTTTAATTTTATAATAAAATGAATTCAATACTCATTCATTCTTGTGCCACAGTTTTTCATTTAATTCTTTGGTAATTCCTATAGAAAAGTTTTAAAATATATTTTAATTTTTCATTAAAATTTTTTTTCGTTTGTCTTTATATTTGGACCAGAGTTTTGTTATGTTTTATATATCCCAGTTTCTTCAGACTTTTCTTCATTGCTTTGTAGTCTCTTCATATTAAAAATTGCAGCAGAAAAGCCTGAAGTCTGTTAAATTTTTAGCTGTTTTCTGATGACATTTTTTGTTGATTGTACAAAGTATTCTTTACTCAAATTTGAAATTTGACAGTTTTTAGTAGATTATGTTTTTCTGCTGATTGTATATATAATTTAAGTACATTTATGTTCTAATTTTTGGTTGTGTTGTCTTTCTTAGCATTTCTTCATATGTTTTGGAGTTTTGTTCAAAAGGTTAATTTTGAATTGATATTTCTTCACATTTTTCTCTTCTGTTCCTACTTTTCCCTTCCTACGGGATTGCTACTGCTGCTGCTAAGTCACTTCAGTCGTGTCCAGCTCTGTGCAACCCCATGGATGGCAGCCCACCAGGCTCTGCCGTCCCTGGGATTCTCCAGGCAAGAACACTGGAGTGGGTTGCCATTTCCTTCTCCAGGGAATCTTCCTGACCCAGGGATCAAACCTGCTATCTTTTATGTCTTCTGCTTTGGCAGGCAGGTTCTTTACCACTAGTGCCCACTTCCACTGGGAAGCTCACTTCCCTGCATGCTCCCTGTGTGCTAAGTCACTTCAGTGGTGTCTGATTCTTTGCATGGACTGTAGCCCACCAGGCTCCTCTATCCATGGGACTCCCCAGGCAAGGATACTGGAGTGGGTTGCCATTTCCTTCTCCCTGCATGCTAGTCACACTTTTTTTCAGACCTAGAGGTCTACAGCTCATGACTTTAGCCTGGCTGAGTGTTTTTTATTTTTACTCCTTTTCATTAAAGAAATGTTTATCTTGATTTTGAGATGTATGTAACTATTTTCCCCTTTGTGAATTATTTTTCATTGCTTGGAGAAAATAGGTTGCATCAAAGTCAGAACTAATGGAGCTATCTTTACTGGAAATCTTCACTGCTATTATATTTATAGGGTGGTCAGTATACTTGTACTTCAGTTCTGTCACTTCTAAAATAGCAGATAAAATAAGAGTGGTAAGGGAAAGCTAGTATCATGTTCTTGAGTTATGATACTCCTCTGTCTACCATCATCCATTTCACCCACCATTCCCAACATGCTAGATTGTTCCTATTAGTACACAAAAAACTCTTATTCTGGTTTAACCAAAATACCCCATGTAATCTGCCTTTGGGAGAAGGCAATGGCACCCCACTCCAGTACTCTTGCCTGGAAAATCCCACGGACGGAGGAGCCTGGTAGGTTGTGGTTCATGGGGTGGCTAAGAGTTGAACATGACTGAGCGACTTCACTTTCTCTTTTCACTTTCATGCATTGGAGAAGGAAATGGCAACCCATTCCAGTGTTCTTGCCTGGAGAATCCCAGGGACAGAGAAGCCTGGTGGGCTGCCGTCTATGGGGTCGCACAGAGTCGGACACGACTGAAGTGACTTAGCATAGCATAGCATAGCAATCTGCCTTTGACCTCTCTCTCTGACATCATCTGGTAACCACTATAATCACAGGAGGATTCTCTTTCTCTTTCTACCAAGTTAAACTTGATTTTCTTTTTTTAATTCATAGGTATACCCATCTTTAATTTTCCAAAGAAAATTGTACAAGTTTGCATTGCTTTCAACAAAGGATTAGTTTATACATTTTAAAAAGATGGTAGGGGGCAGAGATTGAAAAAAAAAGAACCCAAAGACTATTTCTAGAAAAGCTACAAGTTCATTCCATTTTAGAACACTGTGGGATCTTTCAATATCTTTGCTCAATTTGTTTCTCTTGGTTACTTAAATGTCAGTTTAAATATCACCTTCAGCAGACGTAACTATCCAATCAAACATATCTGCTCAATTATTCTCTTACATTGCCCTTTTTTTAGTACTCTGTATGAGCTTCTACTCACTAATATTCTTTTACATATGTATTTGTTGTATTTGTTTATTTTTCATTTCTGTCTACTATAATGTAAACTCCTTGAGGGCAAAGACCTTCTAGGTTTTGTTTAGTGTGCTATATTTTTAGCAACACCAATAAACCTGACACATAGAAATAAATGATATTTACTGAATAATAAATGTAAAAATGCTATGCTTGAATACTGTTGATCTGTTTCTTTAGTAAAATTATCCTGAAAGGATACTTGAAGTACTCTCTCATTCTCAATGAAGTTTTTAGAGTAATTGCTTAATAAATATATTAAATGTGACATCAGTCCCATTTTGTCATATCCTAGGCCCATTTTCATGGGGAAATGAGCAAATGATCTCTGGTGTAAATGTCTTACAAAGATAATGTTATCTAGGAGACAAGCTTAAATGCTAATTGAAGTTGCTTCAGTAGTTGGTGGCTGGCTTTTTTGAACTTCGTTTAGAGGTCACGTATTTATTCTTCAGGGCACTGTATGTTGAAGCATCTGATTGGACTTAAAAGTTTTGTTTATCTTTTTGCTATTTATAAAATTATTAATTATAAAAAAGGTATAAATTGTTCTAAGGAGCTAGCTTGAAAAATATGTGTGTGCTTGTTAGAGAATAGATTAGATCATGCATCCTTTCAGTTCTGTTCAGTCGTTCAGTCATGTCTGACTCTTTGCGACCCCATGGACTACAGCACGCCAGGCTTCCCTGTCCATCATCAACTCGCAGAGATTACTCAAACTCCGGTCCATCAAGTCAGTGATTTCACTATCTCATCCTCCATAGTCCCATTCTCTTCCTGCCTTCAGTCTTTCCCAGCAGCAGGGTCTTTTCCAATGAGTCAGTTCTTCTCATCAGGTGACCTAAGTATTGGAGTTTCAGCTTCAGCATCAGTCCTTCCAATGAATATTCAGCACTGATTTCCTTTAGGATGGACTGGTTGGATCTCCTTGCAGTCCAAGGGACTCTCAAGAATCTTCTCCAACACTACAGTTCAAAAGCATCAATTCTTGGGTGCTTAGCTTTCTTTATAGTCCAACTCTCACATCCATACATGACTACTGGAAAAACCATAGCTTTTTTCTAGATAGACCTTTGTCAGCAAAGTAATGTCTCTGCTTTTTAATATGCTGTTTAGGTTTTCTTCCAAGGAGCAAGCATCTCTCAATTTCATGGCCACAGTCACCATCTGCAGTGATTTTGGAGTCCAAGAAAGAAAAGTCCGTCACTGTTTCCATTGTTTCATCTACTTGCCACAAAGCGATGGGACTGGAAACCAAGATGTTCGTTTTTGAATGTTGAGTTTTAAGCCAGCTTTTTCAGTCTCCTCTTTCACTTTCATCAATAGGCTCTTTAGATCCTCTTTGCTTTCTTCCATAAGGGTGGTCTCATCTGCATATAGGAAGTTATTGATATTTCTCCAGGCATTCTTAATTCCAGATTGTGCTTCATCCAGCCCAGCATTTTGCATGATATACTCTGCATATAAGTTAAATAAACAGGGTAACAATATGCAGCCTTAACGTATTCCTTTCCCAATTTGAAGCCAGTCTGTTGTTCCATGTATTGCTCTAATTGTTGCTTCCTGACCAGCGTACAGGTTTCTCAGGAGACAGTTCAGGTGGTCTGATATTCCCATCTCTTTAAGAATGTTCCACAGTCTATTGTGATCCACACAGTCAAATAAAGCAGGAGTAGATGTTTTATTGGAACTCTCGCTTTTTCCATGATCCAAAGGATGTTGGCAATTTGGTCTCTAGTTCCTCTGCCTTTTCTAAATCCAACTTGAACATCTGAAAGTTTTCAGTTCACGTACTGTTGAAGCCTGACTTGGAAAATTTTGAGCATTACTTTGCTAGCATGTGAGAAGAGTGCAGTTGTGCAGTAGTTTGAACATTATTTGGCATTGCTTTTCTTTGGGATTGGAATGAAAATGGACCTTTTCCAGTCCTGTGACCACTGCTGAGTTTTCCAAATTTGCTGACATATTGAGTGTAGCACTCTTACAACATCATCTTTTAGGATTTGAAATAGCTCAACTGGGATTCCATCACCTCCACTAGCTTGGTTTACAGTGATGCTTCCTAAGGCTCACTTGACTTTACATTCCAGAGTGTCTGACTCTAGTCAAGTGATCACACAGTGGTGGTTATCTGGGTCATTAAGATCTTTTTTGTACAGTTCTTCTGTGTATTCTTGCCACCTCTTCTTAATATCTTCTGTTTCTGTTAGGTCCATACTGTTTCTGTCATTTATTGTGCCTATCTTTGCATGAAATGTTCCCTTGGCATCTCATATTTTCTTGAAGAGATCTTTAGTCTTTCCCATTTTATTGTTTTCCTTTATTTCTTTGCACTGATCACTTATCACTTATCAGTGATCAGAGGAAGGCTTTCTTTCTCCTCTTGCTGTTGTTTGGAACTCTACATTCAGATGGTATATCTTTCCTTTTGTCCTTTGCCTTTAGCTTCTCTTCTTTCTCAGCTATTTGTAAGGCCTCCTCAGACAACTATTTTGCCTTTTTGCATTTCTTTTTCTTGGGGATGTTCTTAGTCAATGACTCCTGTACACGCATGCTTTAGTTACTGGCTTTTGTTCCAAATATTTTTGTGGTATTTTAACAAAGAAGTGTCTCAGGAAGAGAAAGGTATACAGGCCTGTGAAAATGAGGTTGTCAAGCCAAGAAGTTAAATCTGTATTTCAGTTGATTTATCTGGAAAATGGTACTAATAATACTTAATCTCTTCTGACTTTAGATGATGACTGTGATAATCAAATTAAATAAATGTATAAGTGCTTTGAACACAGCATAGTAAAAACGCAAGTTATTACTAGTAGCCACAACAAAATGACCACAGTAATATTGAGTTAGCTTTAGGATATTAAATAAAGGCTGTAATTCCACGGGTGGCATTTCCTTTCTGTCCTTTGAGAGATGATGTCATTGTTTTGAAGAGCTCAAGGACCCATAGCCCTCCAGATTCTCAGTGTATACTGGGTACCATTTGGTGGGCCAGCATTTGATAATGATAACTGCTTGGTAACCATAAGTAGTGTCTTTCTCCTTATAACCTTCATTGGTAAAGTTTGTTTCAGCTTTATAACTTAGTTTTAAGGATGCTGATTACAGTGCTGAGAGTGCCTCAAATTTCCTATTCTATTCTTTCTTCCTTTTCTTCTTTCTGGCAGTATGAGTTTAAACTCCTTCCCAAAGGTTTTGAGTGAAGCTGATATGATTAGATTTGTTTCTGGAATTTAGACGGTAATCAAGAGTAAAAAGTTACTGCCAGAGTCTTAGTTGGAATATATTATATCTGCAGCAAACTCTAGATGTAGACTATGCCCTCAGCGGTACTCTTCTGTGATGTAGAACTGTTTGAGAGAAAAGAAGTCATGGATTCCTAGGTATAAGAATTGCATTTTGTTTTATAACTCAGTGGTATATCCATACAACTTCCAAACAAATGAGTTAGTTCAGTAAACACCTGAAAAACTATGAAAATAATGACAGTAATAATGTGAGTTTCTCTTATTTTGTTCTTGCCAGTACACACACTTACAAACATATGTGTAATTTTTAGACAATTGAGAAGGTTAAGCTAACTGTGAAAATTCTTTTTTCTAAAGATGTTCTCTGAAGGGGTCTGGATGGCAAAAATGTAACAATATCATTAAATAAAGCAAATTTACTCAGCACCAATAGTATTTTAGGGTAAAAAAATGTTTATTATAATGATTTTAATAATGCAAATTTACCTGTTAAAAAACTAACTTTTATTAGAGTATTTTTTCTTTATATTTACTGACACAATATTGTGATCTCTCCATAATTTCTGAGCAATTTTTACATATGTCATAGCATATGAAAAACTGAGTCTTTTAAGTGTATAATTTAGTGGTCTATTATTGTGTTAACAGGTTTTATAACCATTAACTGTTGTCTGATTCTAGAACATTTCTATCACCTTGAAACAAAACTCCCATTAGCACTAACTCCCCATTCTCTCCTTCTCTCAGCTCCTGACAACTACTAACCTTTCTCACCCTATGGATTTACCTATTCTGGCCATTTAATAAAAAAAAAAGAGATCATACAATATTTCGCCTTTGTGATTGACTCCCTGCACTTAGCATAATATATTTAGTCTTGCACTTAGCATAATGTATTTAGTGTTTATCATTGACTTACTGATAGTTTATGTCATCACTTTATTCCTTTTTAATGACTGAATAATAACATATCAACATTTCATTCCTTTGTATGGCTGAATAATATTTCTGTTGTAGAAGGGTGATTTAATTTTCCAATCATCAGTTGATGGCATTAAGATGTTCATTTTCTTGGCTATTATAAGTAATGTTACTATGAGCATTAGTGTACAGGTTTTTGTGTGGATATGTTTCCAGTTCTTCTGAATGTGTATCTAGGAATAGAATTCTGAGTTTCATGAAAACACTATGTTTAACTTTTAGTGAAACTGCCAAACTGTTTTCTAAGTGGAGGTGTCATTTTACAATTCCATGAACAATTTATGAAATCCTTGCCAACACTTGTTTTTTTTTGTTTTGTTTTTTGTTTTTTCTTTGGGCATTCTTAGTCAATGTGACATACTGTCTATGGTTTTGATTTGTAGTACCATGATAACTAGTGATGTTGAACATTCCTTGGGAGGATATCTTCCTTGGAGAAATGGTTATTCAGATCCTTTGCTTGGGTTATTTATCTTTTAATGGTGGATTTCCAAGTCCTTTATATAGTCTGCATGCAAAACGTTTATCAGATATAAAATTTGTACATATTTTATCATTTTCTATGGATTGTCTTTTCACTCCCTTGATAGTGTGATTTAAAAAATAATTGTGATACAACTGATGTAACATTATATTGGTTTCAGGTATACAACATAATGATTTAATATTTTTACATATTGAGAAATGATCACCACAGTAAGTCTATTGATAGCGTGCTTTTTTTTTAAATTTAATTTTATTTAATTTTACAATATTGTATTGGTTTTGCCATACATCAAAATGAATCCGCCACAGGTATACACGTGTTCCCCATCCTGAACCCTCCTCCGTCCTCCTCCCTCCCTATACCATCCCTCTGGGTCGTCCCAATGCACCAGCCCTAGGCATCTGGTATCAGGCATCGAACTTGGACTGGCGACTCATTTCAAATATGATATTATACATATTTCAATACCATTCTCCCAAATCATCCCACCCTCTCCTTCTCCCAGAGTCCAAAAGAATATTCTATACATCGGTGTCTCTTTTGCTGTCTCATATACAGGGTTATTGTTACCCTCTTTCTAAATTCCATATATATGCGTTAGTATACTGTATTGGTGTTTTTCTTTCTGGCTTATTTCACTCTGTATAATAGGCTCCAGTTTCATCCACCTCATTAGAACTGATTCAAATGTATTCTTTTTAATGGCTGAGTAATACTCCATTGTGTATATGTACCACAGCTTGCTTATCCATTCATCTGCTGATGGACATCTAGGTTGCTTCCATGTCCTGGCTATTATAAACAGTGCTGCTATGAACATTGGGGTACATGTGTGTCTTTAAATTCTGGTTTTCTCAGTGTGTATGCCCAGCAGTGGGATTGCTGGATCATAAGGCAGTTCTATTCCCAGTTTTTTGAGGAATCTTCATACTGTTCTCCATAGTGACTGTACTAGTTTGCATTCCCACCAACAGTGTAAGAGGATTCCCTTTTCTCCACACCCTCTCCAGCATTTATTGCTTGTAGACCTTTGGATAGCAGCCATTCTGACTGGTGTGAAATGGTACCTCATAGTGGTTTTGATTTGCATTTCTCTGATAATGAGTGATGTTGAGCATCTTTTCATGTGTTTGTTAGCCATCTGTATGTCTTCTTTGGAGAAATGTCTATTTAGTTCTTTGGCCCATTTTTTTATTGGGTCATTTATTTTTCTGAAATTGAGCTGTAGGAGTTGCTTGTATATTTTTGAGATTAGTTGTTTGTCTGTTGCTTCATTTGCTACTGTTTTCTCCCATTCTGTAGGCTGTCTTTTCAACTTGCTTATAGTTTCCTTTGTTGTGCAGAAGCTTTTAAGTTTAATTAGGTCCCATTTGTTTATTTTTTATTTTATTTCTGATATTCTGGGAGGTGGGTCATAGAGGATCCTGATGTGATGTATATCAGAGAGTGTTTTGCCTATGTTTGCCTCTAGAAGTTTTATGGTTTCTGGTCTTACATTTAGATCTTTAATCCATTTTGAGTTTATTTTTGTGTATGGTGTTAGAAAGGACTCCAGTTTCATTCTTTTACAAGTGTTTGACCAGTTTTCCCAGCACCACTTGTTAAAGAGATTGTCTTTAATTCATTGTATATTCTTGCCTCCTTTGTCAAAGATAAGGCATCCATATGTGCATGGATTTATCTCTGGGCTTTCTATTTTGTACCATTGATCTATATTTCTGTCTTTGTGCCAATACCATACTGTCTTGATGACTGTGGCTTTGTAGTAGAGCCTGAAGTCAGGCAGGTTGATTCCTCCAGTTCCATTCTTCTTTCTCAAGATAGCTTTGGCTATTCGAGGTTTTTTTGTATTTCCATACAAATTGAGAAATTATTTGTTCTAGCTCTGTGAAGAATACCATTGGTAGCTTGATGGGGATTGCATTGAATCTATAAAATGCTTTGGGTAGTATACTCATTTTCACTATATTGATTCTGCCAATCCATGAACATGGTATATTTCTCCATCTATTAGTGTCCTCTTTGATTTCTTTCACTGGTGTTTCATAGTTTTCTATATATAGTTTTCTATATATAGGTCTTTAGTTTCTTTAGGTAGATATATCCCTAAGTATTTTATTCTTTTCATTGCAATGGTGAATGGAATTGTTTCCTTAATTTCTCTGTTTTCTCATTATTAGTGTACAGGAATGCAAGAGATCCTGCAACTTTACTATATTCATTGATTAGTTCTAGTAATTTTCTGGTGGAGTCTTTAGGATTTTCTATGTAGAGGATCATGTCATCTGCAAACAGTGAGAGTTTTACTTCTTCTTTTCCAATTTGGATTCCTTTTATTTCTTTTTCTGCTCTTATTGCTGTGGCCAAAACTTCCAAAACTATGTTGAATGGTAATGGTGAAAGTAGGCATCCTTGTCTTGTCCCTGACTTTAGAGGAAATGCTTTCAATTTTTCACCATTGAGGATAATGTTTGCTGTGGGTTTGTCATATATAGCTTTTATTATGTTGAGGTATGTTCCTTCTATTCCTGCTTTCTGGAGAGTTTTTATCATAAATGGATGTTGAACTTTGTCAAAAGCTTTCTCTGCATTTATTGATGTAATCATATGGTTTTTATTCTTCAGTTTGTTAATGTGGTGTATTACGTTGATTGATTTGCGGATATTGAAGAATCCTTGCATTCCTGGGATAAAGCCCACTTGGTCATGGTGTATGATCTTTTTAATGTGTTGTTGGATTCTGATTGCTAGAATTTTGTTAAGGATTTTTGCATCTATGTTCATCAGTGATATTGGCCTATAGTTTTCTTTTTTTGTGGCATTTTTGTCAGGTTTTGGTATTAGGGTGATGGTGGCCTCATAGAATGAGTTTGGAAGTTTGCCTTCCTCTGCAATTTTCTGGAACAGTTTGAGTAGGATAGGTGTTAGCTCTTCTCTAAATTTTTGGTAGAATTCAGCTGTGAAGCCGTCTGGATCTGGGGTTTTGTTTGCTGGAAGATTTCTGTTTACAGTTTCAATTTCCGTGCTTGTGATGGGTCTGTTAAGATTTTCTATTTCTTCCTGATCCAGTTTCGGAAAGTTGTACTTTTCTAAGAATTTGTCCATTTCTTCCACGTTGTCCATTTTATTGCCATATAATTGCTGATAGTAGTCTCTTATGATCCTTTGTATTTCTGTGTTGTCTGTTGTAATCTCTCCATTTTCATTACTAATTTTATTGATTTGATTTTTCTCCCTTTGTTTCTTGATGAGTCTGGCTAATGGTTTGTCAATTTTATTTATCCTTTCAAAGAACCAGCTTTGGCTTTGTTGATTTCTGCTATGGTCTCTTTTGTTTCTTTTGCATTTATTTCTGCCCTAATTTTTAAGATTTCTTTCCTTCTACTAACCTTGGGGTTTTTCATTTCTTCCTTTCTAGTTGCTTTAGGTGTAGAGTTAGGTTATTTATTTGACTTTTTTCTTGTTTCTTGAGGTATGCCTGTATTGCTATGAACTTTCCCCTTAGGACTGCTTTTAATGTGTCCCACAGGTTTTGGGTTGTTGTGTTTTCATTTTCATTTGTTTCTATGCAAATTTTGATTTCTTTTTTGATTTCTTCTGTGATTTGTTGGTTATTCAGCAGCGTGTTGTTCAGCCTCCATATGTTGGAATTTTTAATAGTTTTTCTCCTGTTATTGAGATCTAGTCTTACTGCATTGTGGTCAGAAAAGATGCTTGGAATGATTTCAATTTTTCTGAACTTACCAAGGCTAGATTTATGGCCCAGGATGTGTTCTATCCTATAGAAGGTTCCGTGTGCACTTGAGAAAAAGGTGAAATTCATTGTTTTGGGATGAAATGTCCTATAGATATCAATTAGGTCTAACTGGTCTATTGTATCATTTAAAGTTTGTATTTCCTTGTTAATTTTCTGTTTAGTTGATCTATGCATTGGTGTGAGTGGGGTATTAACATCTCCCACTATTATTGTGTTATTGTTGATTTCTCCTTTCATACTTGTTAGTATTTGTCTTACATATTGTGGTGCTCCTATGTTGGGTGCATATATATTTATAATTGTTATATCTTCTTCTTGGATTGATCCTTTGAGCATTATGTAGTGGTCTTCTTTGTCTCTTTTCACAGCCTTTATTTTAAAGTCTATTTTATCTGATATGAGTATTGCTACTCCTGCTTTCTTTTGGTCTCTATTTGCATGGAAAATCTTTTTCCAGCCCTTCACTTTCAGTCTGTATGTGTCCCCTATTTTGAGGTGGGTCTCTTGTAGACAACATATGTAGGGGTCTTGTTTTTGTATCCATTCTGCCAGTCTCTGTCTTTTGGTTGGGGCATTCAACCCATTTACATTTAAGGTAATTATTGATAAGTATGATCCCATTGCCATTTACTTTATTGTTTTGGGTTCGAATTTATACACCCTTTGTGTGTTTCCTGTCTAGAGAATGTCCTTTAGTATTTGTTGGAGAGCTGGTTTGGTGGTGCTAAATTCTCTCAGCTTTTGCTTGTCTGTAAAGCTTTTGATTTCTCCTTCATATTTGAATGAGATCCTTGCTGGGTACAATAATCTGGGCTGTAGGTTATTTTCTTTCATCACTTTAAATATGACTTGCCATTCCCTCCTGGCTTGGAGAGTTTCTATTGAAAGATCAGCTGTTATCCTTATGGGAATTCCCTTGTGTGTTATTTGTTGTTTTTCCCTTGCTGCTTTTAATATTTGTTCTTTGTGTTTGATCTTTGTTAATTTGATTAATATGTGTCTTAGGATGTTTTGCCTTGGGTTTATCCTGTTTGGGACTCTCTGGGTTTCTTGAACTTGGGTGATTATTCCCTTCCCCATTTTAGGGAAGTTTTCAATTATTATCTCCTCTAGTATTTTCTCATGGTCTTTCTTTTTGTCTTCTTCTTCTGGGACTCCTATGATTCGAATGTTGTAATGTTTAATATTGTCCTGGAGGTCTCTGAGATTGTCCTCATTTCTTTTAATTCGTTTTTCTTTTTTCTCCTCTGATTCATTTATTTCTACCATTCTATCTTCTAATTCACTAATTCTATCTTCTGCCTCTGTTATTCTACTATTTGTTGCCTCCAGAGTGTTTTTGATCTCATTTACTGCATAATTCATTATATATTGACTCTTTTTTATTTCTTCTAGGTCCTTGTTAAACCTTTCTTGCATCTTCTCAATGCTTTTCTCCAGGCTATTTATCTGTGATTCTGTTTTGATTTCCAGATTTTGGATTAATTTCACTATCATTATTTGGAATTCTTTATCAGGTAGATTCGCTATTTCTTCCTCTTTTGTTTGGTTTGGTGGGCATTTATCCTGTTCCTTTAGCTGATGGGTATTCTTCTGTCTCTTCATCTTGTTTAAATTGCTGAGTTTGGGTTGTCCTTACTGTATTCTGGCAGTTTGTGGAGTTGTCTTTATTGTGGCGTTTCCTCACTGTGTGTGGGTTTGTACAGGTGGCTTGTCAAGGTTTCTTGGTTAGGGAGGCTTGTGTCGGTGTTCTGGTGGATGGAGCTGGATTTCTTCTCTCTGGAGTGCAATGAAGTGTCCAGTAATGAGTTATGAGATATGTATGGTTTTGGAGTGACTTTGAGTAACCTGTATATTGGAGCTCAGGGCTGTGTTCCTGTATTGCTGGAGAATTTGCTTGGTATGTCTTGCCGTGGAACTTGTTGGCCCTTGTGTGGTGCTTGGTTTCAGTGTAGCTATGGAGGCATTTGATGAGCTCCTGTCAATTAATGTTCCCTGGAGTCAGGGTTTGGACTTAAGCCTCCTGCTTCCAGTTATCAGTCTTGTTTTTACAGTAGTCTCAAAACTTCTCCTTCTATACAGCACCATTGATAAAACATCTAGGTTAAAGATGAAAAGTTTCTCCACCATGAGGGTCACCCAGTGAGGTTCACAGCATTACATGGGGAAGAGAAGAGGGAGGAGGTAGTTGGAGGTGAACCAGAATGAGATGTGGTGGAATCAATAGAGGAGAGAGTGGGCTAACCAGTAATCACTTCCTTATGTGCACTCTGCAACTAGACTGCTCAGAGATGTTCATGGAATTATACAGAGAAGAGAAGAGGGAGGAAGGAGACAGAGGTGGTCAGGAGGATAAAAGGAGGGAATGAAAAGGAGAGAGACAGATCCAGTCAGTAATCAGTTCCCTAAGTGTTTTCCTTCATTTGGAACACACAGAAATTCACAGAGTTGGGTAGAGTAGAGAGGGGTTAGGGAGGAGATGCAGGCAACCTGGTGGAGAAAAAGGAGAGTCTGGAGGTGGAGACAGCAGTCAAGCCAGTAATCTTGCTCCCTAGTAAAAAGTGGGTACTGAAGATTGGGTTCTTAAAGGTACAAAATTGGTAACAATACCTAAAAGCAAAAATTAAAAATCTAGAGTAGAGTTTGGAGTTTCAAAAATACAATGTTAAAGAAAAGAAGAAGGAAAAGAAAGAGAGAAAGAGAAAAAGAAAAAAAGAGTCACAAAAGTTATAAAGAAAATATAGGTACAAAATTGATAACAAATACCAAAAAGCAAAAGTTAAAAATCTAGAGTAGAGTTTGGAATTTCAAAAATACAATGTTAAAGAAAAGAAGAAGAAAAAGAAAGATAGAAAAAAAGAAAACAAAAACAAAGTCACAAAAATTATAAAGAAGATATAGGTACAAATTGATAACAAATACCAGAAAGCACAAATTAAAGATCTAGAGAGGAGTTTGGAATTTCAGGAATACAATGTAAAATAAAAGATGAAGAGATAGAAAGAGAGCGGAAAAAAAAAGTCACAAAAGTTATTAAAAAAAATAGGTACAAAATTGATAACAAATACCAAAAATCTAAAATTAAAAATCTAGGGCAGAGTTTGGAATTTCAAAAATACAATGTTAAAGAAAAGAAAAAAAGAACAAAAATAGGGTCACAAAAGTTATAAAAAATATATGAATTTTGTTTTTTTTTTTTAAAAGGGTCTTCTATTTATTTATTTATTTATTTTTACAAAGTAATAGTAGGTTATAAAAGTGAAGATTAAAGGAGTAATAGAGGATTAAAAAATTTTTTTTTAATTAAAAAAAATAGAAGGAATGATCTTAAAAATAGTAAAAATATATATAGGACTTTCTCTGATATTGTTGTGGGTATTGTGGGTTCAGTTCATTTTCGGCTAGTTCCTTGTTCTGGCTTATATTTCTCAAGATCTCTAGGCCCCTTCCTATGTAGTTGGTACTAACCACGGAGTTTTAGTTTATGGCCTGTCGTTTCCATGGTGGTTCCCTCTGTTATAGCTTCTTCTGTTTGCTGGCCTCTTCAGTTTCTGATTGGACTTCCCTGGTAGCTCAGATGGTAAAGCGTCTGTCTACAATGTGGGAGACCTGGGTTCAATCCCTGGGTTGGGAAGATCCATTGGAGAAGGAAATGGCAATCCACTCCAGTACTATTGCCTGGAAAATCCCTTGGACAGAGGAGCCTGGTAGGCTACAGTCCATGGGGTCGCAAAGAGTCGGACACGACTGAGCGACTTCACGTTCACGTTCAGTTTCTGATTTCCACCCTGATACAAAGGGGGCGGTGGTGGACACCCTTTTTTTTTTTTTTTTAGGCTCTCTTGTTCAGTCGTGCTGTGGGGAGGGAGGGACACTGCAAATAACACTGGCGTTTGCTCGCAGTGCCTCAGCCACACTGGGCCTGCCCCCGCTCACAGCGCATGTAGCCTCTCTGCCCACTCTGCTCAGGCTCTAGGTTTCCCCGCTGGAACCATCCACGGCCGGCCCTGGGCTGCTTGCCCCTCCCAGGTTTAAGTTGCTCAAGTTCAGGCACTCGGGTAGTCCTCAGAGGCCCAGGTTCGGTTGGGCCTGTGTTTTGTGCCCTTCGCAGGTTCCAGCAGCACAGGTGATGAGGTGTTTAGCAAGCGCCAGCTTCTGCGACTCATCGCCTCCCCACTGCTCGGTTTTCTAGGTGTACAACTGGTGCACCTTCTCAGGCGGGTGTTGACCAACCAGAGCCTGAAGAAGTCTTAGTTAGCAAAGATGCCTGTTTACAGTTTTGTAGATAATGTCTCTTTGGGGCTGCGATTGCCTCCCTCTGGCTCTGGCTGCCTGTCACTGGAGGGGAACGGTCTGCAGCTGGCTATCTCTGTACAGTCCTTTGTTCTGTGCGCGGGCCTGGCGGTGTCTTAGGTTAGGGCTGGCTTTCGTGTGGTAGATATCCCACAGTCTGGTTTGCTAGCCCAAATTATTTCACTCAGGTAGTGCTCAGGATATTCAGGCCAGTCCTTACTCTAAGCAATGCAGCCCGGGCTGCGCCTCCCTGCCCAGCCCCCGCTTGCTAATGGCGGATGCAGTCGTCTGCGCTGCTTCTCCGCTGGGGAAGTTATTGTAGGGCTCGTAATCTGTGGGTTTTAATTGTTTATTTATTTTTCCTCCCTGTTATGTTGCCCTCTGTGCTTCCCAGGCTCGGCACAGACTCGGCAGTGAGAATGTTTCCTGGTGTTTACAAACTTCTCTCTTTTTAAGACTCCCTTCACTGGACAGAGGTCCATACCTTCCTCTTTTGTCTCTTTTTTTTTGTCTTTTATACTTTTTCCTACCTCCTTTAGAAGGCAATGGGTTGCTTTTCTGGGTGCCTGATGTCCTCTGCCAGCATTCAGAAGTTGTTTTGTGGAATTTACTCTGCGTTTAAGTGTTCTTTTGATGAATTTGTGGAGGAGAAAGTGTTCTCCCTGTCCTATTCCTGATAGCGTGCTTTGAACAAAACGTTTTACTTTTGATAATCTCTGATTTGTCTAATTTTTCTTTTTCGCTTGTGTTTTTGGTTTTCATTTCCAAGAAATCATTGCCAAATCAAAGATAAAAGAGATTTACTCTGAAGATTTGACTAAGAGTTTTATGGCCTTAGAGATTCTTCCATTTGGGTCTATGATTCATTTTAAGTTAATATTTGTATATTTTGTGAGGTTCAGTTCAGTCACTCAGTTGTGTCCAACTCTTTGCGACCCCATGAACCACAGCATGCCAGGCCTCCCTGTCCTTCACCAACTCCCAAGTCCACCCAAATCCATGTCCATCGAGTCAGTGATGCCATCCAATCATCTCATCCTCTGTCGTCCCCTTCTCCTCCTGCCCTCAATCTTTCCCAGGATCAGGGTCTTTTCCAATGAGTCAGCTCTTTGCATCAGGTGGCCAAAGTATGGGAGTTTCAGCTTTAACATCAGTCCTTCCAATGAATACCCAGGACTGATCTCCTTTAGGATGGACTGGTTAGATCTCCTTGCAGTCCAAGGGACTCTCAAGAGTCTTCTCCAACACCACAGTTCAAAAGCATCAATTCTTTGGTGCTCAGCTTTCTTCACAGTCCAACTCTCACATCCATACGTGACCACTGGAAAAACCATAGCCTTGACTAGACGGACCTGTGTTGGCAAAGTAATGTCTCTGCTTTTTAATATGCTATCTAGGTTGGTCATAATTTTCCTTCCAAGGAGTAAGCGTCTTTTAATTTCATGGCTGCAGTCACCATCTGTAGTGATTTTGGAGCCCAGAAAAATAAAGTCAGCCACTGTTTTCACTGTTTCCCCATCTATATCCCATGAAGTGATGGGACCAGATGCCATGATCTTAGTTTTCTGAATGTTCAGCTTTAAGCCAACTTTCCACTCTTGTCTTTCACTTTTATCAAGAGCCTTTTGAGTTCCTCTTCACTTTCTGCCATAAGGGTGGTGTCATCTGCATATCTGAGATTATTGATATTTCTCCCAGAAATCTTGATTCCAGCTTGTGTTTCCTCCAGCCCAGTGTTTCTCATGATGTACTCTGCATATAAGTTAAATAAACAGGGTGACAATATACAGCTTTGACGTACTCATTTTCCTATTTGGAACCAGTCTGTTATTCCATGTCTAGTTCTAACTGTTGTTTCCTGACCTGCATACAGGTTTCTCAAGAGGCAGATCAGGTGGTCTGGTATTCCCATCTCTTTCAGAATTTTCCACAGTTTTTTTTGTGATCCACACAGTCAAAGGCTTTGGCATAGTCAATAAAGCAGAAATAGATGTTTTTCTGGAACTTTCTTGCTTTTTTGATGATCCAGCAGATGTTGGCAATTTGATTTCTGGTTCCTCTGCCTTTTCTGAAATCAGCTTGAACATCTGGAAGTTCACGGTTCACATATTGCTGAAGCCTGGCTTGGAGAAATTTAAGCATTACTTTCCTAGTGTGTGAGATGAGTGCAATTGTGTGGTAGTTTGAACATTCTTTGGCATTGCCTTTCTTTGGGATTGGAATGTAGACTGACCTTTTCCAGTCCTTTGGCCACTGCTGAGTTTTCTAAATTTGCTGGCATATTGAGTGCAGCACTTTCACAGCATCATCTTTCAGGATTTGAAATAGCTCAACTGGAATTCCATCATCTCCCCTATACTTGTTCCTAGTGATGCTTCCTAAGGCCCACTTGACTTCACATTCCAGGATGTCTGGCTCTAGGTGAGTGATCACACCATCGTGATTATCTGGGTCTTGAAGATCTTTTTGTACGGTTCTTCTGTGTGTTCTTGCTACCACTTCTTAATATTTTCTGCTTCTGTTAGGTCCCTACCGTTTCTGTCCTTTATTTAGCCCATCTTTGCATAAAATATTCCCATGGTATCTCTCATTTTCTTGAAGAGATCTCTAGTCTTTACTGTGTTCTATTGTTTTCCTCTATTTCTTTGCACTGATCAGTGGGGAAGGCTTTCTTATTTCTCCTTGCTATTCTTTGGAGCTCTGCATTCAGATGGGTGTATTTTTCTTTTCTCCTTTGCTTTTTGCTTCCCTTCCTTTCACAGCTATTTGTAAGGCCTCCTCAGACAGCCATTTTGTTTTTTGCACTTCTTTTTCTTGGGGATGATCTTGATTCCTGTCTCCTGTACAATGTCACTAACCTCCATCCTTAGTTCATCAGGCACTCTGTCTAATAGATCTAGTCATTTAAATCTATTTCTCACTTCCATTGTATAGTCATAAGGGATTTGATTTAGGTCATACCTGAATGGTCTAGAGGTTTTCTCTACTTTCTTCAATTTAAGCTTGAATTTGGCAATAAGAAGTTCATGATCTGAGCTGTAGTCAGCTCCTGGTCTTGCTTTTGCTGACTGTATAGTTAGCTCACAATTTTATTCTTTGCATGTATATTCAGTTATTTCTGTGCCATTCTCACCCTCTTCCCCTTCATTGAATTGACTCTTGCAAAAAATGTAAGACATTATTTCTGTTCTCTCAACTCTATTGATATATGTTTATGTTAACTACTGTAGCTTCATGATAAAATATCCCAGCTAGACATATAACACTATGTGAGTTTGAGGTGTACAGTATGATAACATGATACATATATATGTTGTAAAAGAATTACCACAGTAATGTTAGTTAGCATATCTATCACCTAACGTAATTATTGTTGTCTTTTGTTGTGAGAACATTTAATATTTACTCTCTTAACAGTTTTCAAATATATAATACAGTATTGTTAGTTATAGCCACCATGCTTTGTGTTAGATCCCTCATAACTTATTTGTCTTATAAATGGAAATTTATACCTTTTGATCATCATCTCCCAACTTTCCCCAACTCCCTGTCCCTGGCAACCACTATTCTACTCTGTTTCTATGAATCTGGCTTTTAACATTTGTGACTCGATGGATGTGAGTCTGAGTGACCTCCGAGAGCTGGTGATGGATAGGGAGGCCTGGCGTGCTGCAGTTCATGGGGTCGCAAAGAGTCAGACATGACTGAGCGAATGATCTGATCTGATCTGATCTGATAGTATTTGTCTCTCTGTCTGACTTATGTAAAGTACCATAATGCACTCAAGTTCATCCATGTGGCCACATGTTGAAGGACTTTCTTCCTTCTTATAAATAAATATTTTTTCTTTAGTAGATTCTTTACAAGCTGAACTGCCAGGGCAGTCACATAGTATTTGTCTTTCTCTGTCTGATTTATGTCACATACCATAATACCCTCAAGGTCCATGCGTGTTGACACATGTGGCAGGTTTTCCTTCCTTCTTATGAATGAATAATATTCCTTTATAGGTATATGTATATATGTCACATTTTCTTTACCATTCATCTGTTGATAAACAAGTTGTTTCCATGTTTTGGCTGTTGTGAATAATGTTGTGATGAACACAGGAGTGAAGATACCTCCTTGAGATTCAAATTCCATTCATTTCAGAAATATATCCCCAAATGGATTGTTGGGTCATATGGCAGTTCTAGTTTTGTGAGGGACCTCCATACTGTTTTCTGTAATGACTACATCAATTAACATTCTCACTTTCATACCTCCAGGTTTCCCTTTTCTCCATATCCTTAACATCATCATCTGTTATCTCTTGTCATTTTGATAATACCCATTCTAACATATGTGATGTGATATATCATTATGGCTTTGATTCCCATATAATTAACAATGTAGAACCTCATTTCAAGTAGTTATTTCCCATTTGTATGTCTTCAGGTCCTCTGCTCACTTTAACTTGCATGGTATTTGTATGTATGTGTGCTGTTCTATACGTTCACTATGCATTTTGAATATTAACCCCTTGTCAGCTGTATGGTTTGTTAATATTTTCTCCCATTCTGTAGGTTGTGTATTCATTTTATTGATTTGTATTGTTGTGCAGAAGTTTTTTTTATTTGATATTGACCCATCTGTTTGTTTTTGCTTTTGTTGCTTGTGCTTTTTGTGTCATATATTAAAAAAAAAAAAAAAAAAAAACTGTTGTCATATTCAAAAAGTTGTTCCCAAGACTAATATCAAGGAATGTTTTCTCTGTTTTCTTCTAGGCATTTTACATCAGATCTTAAGTGTGTAATTCATTTCAGTTCATTTTTGTGAGGTGTGCATGACAGAAGTTCAATTTTATTCTTTTGCATGTGGCTATTCAGTTTTCTCAACATCATTTATTGAAATGACTTTTCTCTGTTGAGTATTTTGGCTCCTTTATTATTTGACCGTATAAACATGGATTTGCTTCTGGGCTTTCAGTCTGGTTCCATTGGTCTGTGTGTTTGTTTTTGTGCCATTACCATATTGTTTTCATTATGATAGTTTTGATGTATAGTTTGAATTCAGGAAATGTATTCTCAGATTTATTCTTCCTTCTCAAGATTGCTTTGGCTATTTGAGGCCTGTATAAATAGTTATTTGGCTATTTATTCTGTACAAATTTTAGGATTGTCTTCTACTTCTGTGGGGAAAAATAAAACACAAAACACTGGAAGTTTGATAGGGATTTCATTGAATCTATGGATGGCTTTGAGTTATATGCATATTTTAACAATATTCTGATCTATGAACAAGGAATATCATCATTACATTTGTGTCTTCAGTTTCTTTTATCAGTGCCTTATAGTTTTCAGTGTGTATGTCTTTCATCTCCTTGGTTAAATTTATTCCTAAGTATTCTATTGTTTTTGAAACTATTGTAAATAGGATCAATTTCTTTATTACTCTTTCAGGTATTTTGTTGTTAGTGTTACAAATTCAACATTTTTTGTATGTTGATTTTGTATCCTGCAACTTTACTAAATGTGTGTATTAGTTCTAACAATAGATGAAATCTTTAGGATTTTCTATATATAGGATTATGTCATTATAAAACAGATATAATTTTACTTCTTTTTTACCCAAACTTACCTGTCTTTTTTTTTTTTGGTAATTACCAATTACTCTGCTCTGGCTAACATGTCTGTTACTATGTTGGAGTGGTGAGAGAAGACATGTTGTCTTCTTTTTGGTCTCATAGGAAAAGCTTTAATTTTTTCACCATTGAATATGATATATATATAGGTTTGTCATATATGGCCTTTATTATGTTGAGGTATGTTATATCCAATTTGTTGATAGTTTAATCATGGAATAATTTGTTTTCTTCATCTACTGAGAACATCTTATGAATTTCATCCTTCATTTTATAATGTGTATGCTTGTTTATTTGCATGTATTGAATCCCACTTGTTCATGGTGTATGATCCTTTTATATAATATTGAATTTGATTTGTTGGTATTCTGCTGAGAACTTTTCCATCTATATTCTTTGTGGGTATTGACTATAGTCTTCTTCTCTTGTAGTGTCCTTACCTGGCTTTTAGTATCAGAGTAATTATGGCCTTGCAAAATGGGTTTGGAAGTGTTCCCTCCTTTTTAATTTCTGAAAGAGTTTGAGAAGGAATAGCATTAATTCTGTTTTAAATGTTTGGCAGAATTTGCAAGTGAAGCCACCTAGTCCTGGGTTTTTCTTTGTTAGATATTTTTGATTACTGATTCATTCTCCTTAGTCATTATTGATATGTTCAGATTTTCCATTTCTTCCTCATCCACTCTTAGTAAGTTGTATATTTCTAGACATTTACTGATTTTCTTCTAGGTTATCTACCTAGTTATCCACCTATAATCCAAGCTGGTTATACACCAGTTTTGTGTATAATTGTTTGCAGTAACTTCTTTTAATCCTATTCCTGTGGTGTCGATTGTTATGTCTCCTCTTTCATTTATAATTTTATTTGATTCTGTTTTCTTTTTTATTAAGTCTAGCTGAAGTTTTAGCTAGAAGATTGTAATAATAATTTTGTTTATCAAAAGATCAGCTCAGTTTCATTGATTTTTGTTATGTTGGTTTTCTACTCTTTATTTCATTTGTTTGCTTACTTCTAAGAATATGTGGAAGGAACTAACATAAAATAGGTAGAAATCTAAGTTTTAAAAAATGTTAAGCAATTAATAACCCTAAGAAAAAAGAGGAATTGCATGAGAAGAAATGCATAATAGTATACTAGTTGGTTAGCAATAAACAATATAAATATTAATTTCAGCAAAGGTAAATTAACTATATCATAGAAAGGAGGAAGGTAAATGAGAGTGGTAGTAAAAAAAAAAAAAAGTTAATGTATCTATTGTAATAGGAAATGGATTATTTCCTATTTGTGCAAAGCAAGTTATAACAGTTTGACTATATTAATTGGCAGTATGAAGAGAAACATCAAAAGAAACAGCTGAAGATTTGAAAAGGAGCTTCTCTTGGAATAAGGACTGGGGTGGAAGCTGCTTTTCATTGTGAGCCTTATAGAATAATTTTACTTCATAACATAAAAAATATATTTTTAAAAACCCATCTTAAGTAATGTAGATTCATTTATACCTCTTACAGTTTGATTCTTAGTGGAATCATTGTCATCATTATCATTATCATTTTCATCATCATCAGTAACATCTGTATAACTTACAGGCATAAAATTTTCCCACATTTATCATTTCCATTTCCATCAATCTTCATTAGTCTGTGAGTTCAGTAGAACATATTTCTATATCTCCAAGTTTTACCATAAAGAAATTTAGACAATGAGACTTGCTAAAAGTTGAAAAATTAGTAAGTGGTAAGTCAGTAACTAACAAATGATAATCCTTAAATTCAGAATGTTTCAGAGTGATTTCTTTATATCATAACTATGTCTCTCCACAGTCCTTTACTGGTAATATAGAGATTAATATTTGTATTTTAACTTACCTTGGAAATATATAAGAACTTTACATAGAGTTCATGTACTAGAACCTCAAAATTTTATCCATTTCTTCTCTGGTGGCTCAGTTGGTAAAGAGTCTGCCTGGAGTGTGGGAGACCCAGGTTCAATCCCTGGGTCGGAAAGATCCCCTGGAGAAATGGCAGCCCACTCCAGCATTCTTGCCTGGAGAATCCCATGCACAGAGGAGCCTGCTGTGCTACAGTCACGGGACCACGAAGAGTCGGCATGACTGAGTGACTAACACTTTCTTTCAATAGGTAAGAAAAGAATTGGGAAAAAGCATTTTATTTTTTTTTCCATTTTTCTTTTATTCTCTCAAAAAACTCTTGGCACAAAAACACACTGGTGATGGCTATCACAGGTTTTCTAAAAAATCACTTTGGAGAACTTCATTATTTCTATTAATACAACTACTATTAATAACAACAATAATCATGTTGTGCCCTTCTCCACAGCCTCTTGTCCAGGGATCTCAGAATGCTTTTCAAACATTAATTAAAAATCCTCTCATCATCCCTGTGAGTTCCTAGGGCAAGGAGAGAGGAGGAAACGGTATCCGCTCTGATGTTAATTAAGCTCTCCCTTGGCTTGCAAACTAGGTAAATAGCTTTTCTTCCCTCCGCCCTGCCCCCACCCCCCCCCCCCCCCTTAACAAACAAGGGCGCTCTCTACAATGATGATCACAGATGCTCACACGTGAGGGAAGTGATGACTTCCACTAGGTGTAGAAGAGATGGACTGACATACTTGGCAGACTTGGCTGCCAAGGCTTTACTTTGTAACAGTGGTTTCCCAAACCTGGGCCATCAGCAGCATCGCCTTAGGGGCTTTGCAAATATACCTGTATATGGGCCATTAATATCCCCTTTATACAGGTCTGATTTCATAGATAAGGAACAGGGTTCAGGAATTTGTGTTTTCAAAAATTTCCCTCTACATTTTGAGAATAATCATGTTTAAGTGGCATTTTTACTACTGGTTTCTTTCAAATAGTAAAGATGTCTTTTCTTGCCCTTTGCTTTCTTCCTGTTTAATAGTTTGAGAATATGCATGTATAGACCAAGGCTCTCAAATTGTGGTCCTTGGATCTTTTTCTAATCTGAAGTACCTGGGAAACTTGTTACAATACAGGTATGTTGAAATACATTGTTCTTACACAAGTTTATATTTTTCTCAGGGAGATAAAACTCATTCCTATGAACAATGACATCTCAGAAGCTGTGAAGATAGTAATAAATCTCTGGGCTTATGGGCCCTCAGTGCTGTGAATATAAAGCATGTGTGGATACTCTGTGTTAGCCTCTATGTACATTACTCCAGGATGCATAGGAGTTTCGTTCTGTAAGCATATAGGAGACAATTCATTCTTATCTGGCTTATGCAGAGTTGGGGAAACTGAGTCTCAGTTCACTGAGGAGTGCCATCTCCTGCAGATCATCAGGCAGGCCGCTGGCCTGAAAGCACCTTTCCCATCTCAGCATCCCGAGCTCCTTCTGCATCACAGAATGACACAGACCACCCATGTGTAAGCTTATTTCTTGTTTGTCGTTTGGAGTCCCTTGTTTTTAACAATGTTGGCTAACAACAGAAGCTTGATGTTGGAAAATGTTATTCTCCATATCTCTGAAGGGGAAGAAAAGGAAATAAGCTGAGATAAGATATTTGCCTTGTTGGTAAACTGCCTTCTTTCTCTATTATTGGTCTCTTTGTTCTTATCCTCTGGTTTCTATGGTTGACCCTGCTGCTGGCATGACAGGGACCAGCTGACGGACAAGGAGACTGAACTGCTTATTCAGAGAACTAGAGTCATTTCAGTGTGACATGAAAGACTGCTTGTTAAAAATCATAGCACTTCCTCTACATTTTATGTCCAACAATGTATAAACCTTTCACAGACCCTTTCTTAATTATAAATTGGAAGACTCTTCCTTCCAGAATATTCCCTGGGACAGTTTAATAAGCCTTAATGTTATGGATGGAGACGCAGGGTCAGTTGTTCATTTCTTACGATCCAGCATATCATTAGTGAGGATGGAACTAGAGATCCCAGGGGGTCCTGTCACCCCACAGATGATGGACCACTTGTGTTAGTAGCCTGTGGTCATTCTTCTTTGGATGATGGTAGCAGGGGGCTTTGGTTGTAGATGGTATGGTGTGTGGAAAGGGAATGCCTCTTTGCTTCCTCTAGAGGGTGAAGGGAAAGGTGCTAATTAATTAAGGAACCATAAAAGGGAGTAACTGCCATTTCTCATAACATATCATCCTTGCAAGAGTATTGTGGGCAAGTCTACCAATCGCATTTTACACATAAGAAAACCGAGATTCAAAGAATTAAGTATCTTGCAGAGCTATGAGTGGAATTGATTGTTGCACACCTTTATCCTTTTTATGTTTTCTTAATACCTAGAAAAATGTTTGCTCACAAAACAAAGGTGAGTATCTCTTAAAGTCCACACTCTCCCCATGCACCATACCTCATTGCCTGCCCACACAGAATGTTCTTACGTGGTTTGTTGAAATAAACAGAACTCTTTTTTAGATCCAGTTGTGTTAGCACTAGTAGCAATGAATTGTTCAGAAAGAACGCAATTATGAGTGTTTTTCATCTATCCCAGAATTAAAAAAAAAAAAAAAAGCAAAGCATCTGTATGCTCTGGCAGAGCCCTGTGGCTTGCTGTCCTGAGCTCAGGTCTACAACTGGGATGTTCATGCATTTCTAGTCTCTGCCAGACCACTGCTTCTGGTGAACAGAGGGTGAGTCATGGAATCGTTCTGTGCCTTCCTTCCACCTCCAGCAAAGCAGGGTAATTAGAGCTTGTCACTGATTCTATGTCAAAAGGGTGTGGTGATGGTAACCTTGTAATTATGGGGTTCTGGGAAAATATTAAAAAAAAAAAAACCTAAATAGCAGTAATATATCACCACTCATCCCAGGTTGGAGATTGGCTTATTGAGTTGGAGAATTTGCCGCCCAGCAAATGGTTACCACTTGGAGGCTTTCAAGTCTGGAATGTTAGCACTGGAAGGAATTCCTAGAGATTACCTAGTGTGAACCCCACAGTTGCAGCTGGAGAAACAGAAACCTGGAGTGGTGCAGGGATTGTATCAAGTCACACAGTGAGCGGGAGGCAGAACCCAGGTCTCCCGCCTCCCGCCATGGGGCCCCCTTTTCCTCCTCTGTCTTTGACCATCCTGCTGCTTTGGGGGAGGCTCTGACTCCTGTCTGGAGACAGGGGCTGCAGATGACGGGAGGCTCAGGATGCAACAGCTGCTGGAGGCTGCCTTTCAGGTCGGACACACACCATTCACTTTGAGCTGAAAACCCTCATTCAAATACAACTGGGTGAGCCAGGCAAACCAGATGGGTAATTGACTGGAGTGTGTAGGGAGATGGTGGAGAGTGTGGTTCACTGAGTACCCAAGGAGGTTTGGCACATTATCGTTCCAGCCATCCAGAATATGAATGACCAAACCCCAGTGGTCTGATCCTGTCAGATTAGTTTTACTTAATATAGCTATGCCTGAGCTAAGCTGTACCCTGTACTTTTTACACATCAACTTGCAGAGATAAAATTTGGTTGAAGGAGTTGAAAAGAGATGTTAAAGAAACCGTGCAAGTAGTTTTATCATTACTTTTAAGAAAAAAAATAATTAAGCCCTATTTTCTTCCTTCCTTCTTTCCTCTGTCCATCTCTCCCTCAGAACTTCCTACTTTCTGCACAGATTTTATTTAGTGTCCGTTATGCTCTAGATGAGCTTCCCAGGTGGTGCTAGTGGTAAATAACCCACCTGACAGAGACATAAGAGATGTAGGTTCAATCCCTGGATTGGGAAGATTTCCTAGAGGAGGGCATAGAAACCCACTCCACTATTTTTGCCTGGAGAAGAATGGACAGAAGGACATGGGGGGCTATGGTCCATAAACTAGTAAAGAGTCAGACATGACTGAAGTGACTTAGCATGCATGCATGCACGCTCTAGATAGCCTAGGCTCTAAATATAGTGATGAAAAATATATACAAAGTCTCTGGGCCAAAGAGAGCTGAGAGATGAAAGAAAGCAGGTGAACTACAAGGAAATGAGCAAGACAGATTTTTCTGTGTCTTGAGAGTGATCGGTGCTATGAAGAAATGAAAGCAGGGTCCTACAGTGCAGACCAATGGGGCCTCTGTGAAGACGGAACTTGAGCTGCAATGAGAAGGAGCCAAGCATACAGATCTAGGAGCAGAGTCCCCCCTGCAGAGGTTAACAGCAAATACAGAACCTTGAGGTAGAGAAGCTTTGTGAGTTTGAGGAAGAAAAGCAGGGGTATAATGAGCTAGGGAGAGAGTGGTAGGTCTAAGGCTGGAAAGGTGGAACTGGGTCATGTCATATTGGTTTTTTTGTAGGTGGTGATCAGGACTTTAGATTTTGTTCTAAGTGCAAAGGGAAATAAGTGATGGGGCTTTAAGAGTGTGTGTGTGTTGGGAGTGTGTTGTGTTACATGAGAGGATTTGTATTTTTAAAAGATAGTTTAGATTTGTGTGCATGTGAAAGCAAAGCTTCTACAGTCATGGAAATGATCTCTATTGAAGGAGACCAAAACAATTATGCAGGTGATGATGATTGAAAGTTCTGGTGCAGGAGAGATGAAAAGGAGTGGGTGGATTTAAAATCTATTTTGGAGGTGAATCTTACATAATATTTTAAAGGATTGCATGTGAGTGAGGAGGGGTGAGGGGAAGAGAGGGCTCAAAATGATGCTAAATGTTGTATCTGAGCACCAGGTGCTTGGTGAAGATATTGGTGGTGGGAGAGTGCCAAAGTTGCCAATGCTGGAGACAAAATCAAGGAAATCAAGATTCTGTTTGGCCATTTTATGTTTAATAAGATGATTAGATATTCAAGTGGAAATGTCAGTCTTAGGATTATAGTTAATTAGTTTAGAGTTCAGAGCTCAATGGAGAGGTGTGATGGAGATACAAATTTGATAGTCTCCCACAGGTGGTATTTAAAATTATGTAATATGTGAAAACTGGGCAAAGAAAACACTGGAGCTGGAGAACAATGGAGCCTTGGAGAAACCCTGGCACACTCTAGCTTCTCAAGTTTGAACTGAAGGGAGGGGACAAAAAGAGACAAGAGGAAGTGATTAGTGTATAAGGGAGAAATACAGAAAAATGTGGAATCACAAAAATTAAAGGTGCATTTTAAAGAGGATTGAATAGCCACTGGTATCTAATCTTGCCAAGAATTTGAGTAAGATGAACAAATATAGAAGTACCAAATAAATTTGGAAACATTTTATTTGTTTGATGATTTTTGATTTCTTTGATGATTCCCAATAACCTTGACAAGAAGAATCAATTATGTGGAAAAGGTAACAAGTCCAGAAGAGATGGCATGGTCTCTAAGTAAGCCACTCAATACTTTTTGTCATGCAAATGAGCAGAAAGGTACTCCAGAAACTGGAAGTGGATCAGGAGCTAGATGGAGGTTGTACAGAGTCCATAGGAGTAGATGTCATTGGGATGTAATTAAGAAGGTGCATAGGTTGGTAGGAATGATTTTGTGTAGAGGGAGAAGTTTACTACCAGGCAATGAATAAATGTCTTGAGAAGTAGACAAAGGCTGGGCCCTGGAGTATAAGTGGTAGGAAAGACACATGTCATCCATTATAATGGAGGGATAGCCAGAGACATGGGAGGAGATCCAGGGAGGTGATGGACTTGGTGAGGTAAGAGGAAGTAGTTCTCTTTAGCTGCTTCATTTTCTCAGTCAAATAAGTGGCAACATCATCAGCTGAGAGTATTTGTGTCTTAGAGAAATAGTAATGCTGGAGGTTTAAGGAGAGAGAAGATATTAAAACTCCATTTTGGTAAGTAGGTGAGTGACTATATCCTGAAAGTATGTTTGGGTTGTTTAGAGATATTTTTGACTCTCTGGTTATGATTTCCATGTAACTCTGGTTATGATTTTCAAATTTAGACCTGACAGTGCAGTTCTGTGTTTTTCCCTGATACCATTCAGCTTTATGGACAGAAGCATAGATTAGGGAGATAGTTGGGTTTAACCAAGATTGGGATTTACCCAGATGAAATACAAGAGGGGAACTGGACAACAGAGCTGAGTAAGTAGCAAGTGAGTGATTATAATGATAAATCACAGGTTCTTAGTGGTTTACCAATGTAAGAAGTGATGGATTGGATTGGATGTATTAATGAGGCTGCTGCTGCTTCTGCTGAGTCGCTTCAGTCGTGTCCGACTCTGTGCGACCCCATAGATGGCAGCCCACTAGGCTCCTCTGTCCCTGGGATCCTCCAGGCAAGAACGCTGGAGTGGGTTGCCATTTCCTTCTCCAATGCATGAAAGTTAAAAATGAAAGTGAAGTTGCTCAGTCCTGCCCGACTCTTAGCGACCCCATGGACTGCAGCCCACCAGGCTCCTCTGTCCATGGGATTTTTCAGGCAAGAGTACTGGAGTGGGGTGCCATTGCCTTCTCTGAAATGAGAGTATATGTAATTATAATGAAATGTAATAAGTACATGTATATCTGTCATAAAAGCACTGGAAGGATAAGCAGTGGTAGTGGAAGTTTTGAAGGTGGTGTGCTTATTTGATGAGAAGGAAAAGGATGTGACCATGTGAGTTGGTGGCTGAAGTGGGGTACAAGAAAAGACCACAGTGTGTGAGGCAGCCAAGGACCTGAGAAGTTGAGGTTTTGGATGGTTTAAAGAATAGGGTTGGTATTGATGTCTTCAAGAAACACAACTGGACTTAGGTATTTTAAAAAAAGGGAGGTGTTGATATTTTCAGTGTATGATGTAGAATTTAAAATGGAAAACCAACAAGAACCTACTCTATTGCACATGGAACTCTGCTCAATGTTGTGTGGCAGTCTGGATGGGAGGGAACTTTGGCAGAGAATGGACACGTATATGTATGGCTGAGTTCCTTTGCTGTTTACCTGAAACTGTTACAACATTGTTTGTTAATTGGCTATCAGATCAGATCAGTCGCTCAGTCGTGTCCGACTCTTTGCGACCCCATGGACCGCAGCACGCCAGGCCTCCCTGTCCATCACCAGCTCCCGGAGGTCACTCAGACTCGCATCCATCGAGTCAGTGATGCCATCCAGCCATCTCATCCTCTGTCGTCCCCTTCTCCTCCTGCCCTCAATCCCTCCCAGCATCAGAGTCTTTTCCAATGAGTCAACTCTTCGCATGAGGTGGCCAAAATACTGGAGTTTCAGCTTTAGCATCATTCCTTCCAAAGAAATTCCAGGATTGATCTCCTTCAGAATGGACTGGCTGGATCTTCTTGCAGTCCAAGGGACTCTCAAGAGTCTTCTCCAACACCACAGTTCAAAAGCATCTATTCTTCGGCGCTCAGCCTTCTTCACAGTCCAGCTCTCACATCCATACATGACCACAGGAAAGACCATAGCCTTGACTAGGCGAACCTTTGTTGGTAAAGTAATGTCTCTGCTTTTGAATATGCTATCTAGGTTGGTCATAACTTCCCTTCCAAGGAGTAAGCGTCTTTTAATTTCATGGCTGCAGTCACCATCTGCAGTGATTTTGGAGCCCAGAAAAACAAAGTCCAATTACCAAATAAAAAATTAAAAAAGAACTCAATTACATCAATGTATAATCGTGTTAATGAATGATCAGCTTATTTTTAGTGCTTTCAAAATGATTTTAAAAATTAGAATTCTGCATGTAAAGAGGGTTCTCCACCATGAAAATTTAACAAATATCATTTCCTTGAATCATCATAATTTGTCATAAAATGATAAAGACAGTCTAGTTTCCTAAGCTGTAAGTAATTTAAGGTGATAAACTTCAAAATTAGTGCATTTGTTAAAATATTTGGTCTCATTGTTTCATGTTATGTCTGCTCTCTGCTGACATGAGGCAATATTTTCCCTAATTAAAAAAAGAAAACATACCTAATATCAGTCTCTGTGTTATACAAAGTATTGTTTCTTGATTACAGTGTGGACCTACCTCTGATTAAAGTTGGTACGTAGAAGCAGGTCAGTGAGTGCAGGTGTTGAATACTATTTCCTGTACTATACAGTCAATATATCTGCTTCTCACTAACATAAGAAAGTGAATCCCGTTTAATGCAGTATTTTACTTCAGTAGAAAGCTGCTTAGCATGTCAGTCTCATAAAAATCCAATCTCTTTGCAGTTAGGAGCAGTATTGTAACAGCTTCAGGGGGACAGTAAAGGATAGTACAGTTATATTTTCTTACAGGGGGTGACCTCTAGTGTGAAACAATGGCAGTTTAGAATTCCTTGGGGTTTGAATTAACAGCACTTTACCAATTATGACAACTTTCCTTTTTTTTTTTTTTGTCTTCAAGATCATAGGTAATTTGTCTTGGTGTTGCTGTCTTGAGCTGTTATTTGATTTTTGAGGTCAAATGTATTTTCATCATTTTTTTCTCTTACTTGCCTTCAAGTTCCCACCTAGAAGTCTTTACAGTTTTATTTTAAATAGGCAAGAGATCTGTTCCATATTGCTTACCTTCGTTTGTTTGATTTCATTGTCAAGCTCACACGTGCCACACTTCAACAGGTTCTTATTGTTATGTATTCCTCCTATGTCACTAAAGTTATTACCTTTTATTTGAAAGCCCACCTTTCTATACTCCTATGTCTTTGTTTTGCTGAGGCTTCTGTTTTGCCCGCTGCTACGAGGTAGGCTCCGTCAATAGGGGGCGCTAGAAGGCCTGGTTGAGGAAGAAGGCATTTGCTCTTTCCTGTCTGCTTCCCCTTCCTCTGAGCGTTTCCCCAGCAGTGTCTCTTCTTCCTGAGAGTAGCAGTTCCTTTCTGTAGATGCAGCTGAATCCACTTGCAATTGTTTTTTCAACACCATCTCCAGTGTCTGCCAGCTCCATGAGACCCTTCTTTTAGGCTTCTAAGTTTCAATACTGTCAACTTCCTTTTGCTTCTCACAGGCCCTAGGGATGAGATACTTCTTTCAACTACCACCTTTTTGATATGTTGGGATTTTCTTTTTCTTTTTTTTTCAGTTATCTAGTTACAATTTTATTCCTTGTCAAAATTCCTTTTATTAAATTCTCTTTGCTAAAATTAACTAGTATGATTTCTAGTTCCTGATCTGGCCCTGACTGCTATTATACTTTGTTTTTCTATTTCTTAATATGTATGTAATAAAAAGCACCCTTTAAGTCTTGATTCCTTACTCTCAGCTTCATCATTAAGTTTAATGTGAGATGCAGTACATTTACATATCTTCTCTTGTGTACAGAACACCAATCTTCTGTTTCTTATTCATTTTTCAAGTATGTGTTTAATATCTAAAATGAGAAAGGCTGTAAGTTTTTTAATTGAGTGGCTTGAGAAAAAAATATTCAGAGAATCTGTTTTCAGGTTTCAAGCAGTGTGTAAGGGAAGACAGAGCAATAACTAAGTGTGATACAAGTAAGAAATGATAATAGCTGTAAGGGAGGCATATTCTACCTTTAGTAAGGAGCTCTAAATATGGAAATATTTCTTTAGCTGGAAGGTGAAGGAGGCCTTTTAGGTCGCCCTTGGTTGGGAAGGGCAGGGAAAAACCAAAGTATGGGAAAATTAAGCTGATAAGGAAGTATTTGGATGACTCGAGAATTGACCACAGTTAATGATGCACAAAGTTAAACAGTTGGATCATTAATACGAAGCTGGCTCCCAGAGGGTCTTTGGTGTCAGGCAAAAGAACCTGGACTTTGATACAAAAGCATTACAAGGGTTCAAAAGGTTTGGATGAAAAAATAAAAATTAGAGTCACTTTAAGGAAAGGCAGTCTGATGGTATTGGAGAAATCTGACTGGAAAAGGCAGATGATGATATCTAACAGTCATTTGAATGATACTGCCAAGGGCTGGATGAGAGGTACAGAAAGCATCCCCTTGCTGGTAGGAAAGGAGAGGTTACCCACATTCAGCATTAATGTACTGAATTTACAGAATTCATCAACTGAAGGAATTTGAGCAGCTGGGGGAAGGGAGAAACCAAACTCCTGTGTAATTTTTGGGCTGTGTTAGCTGTAAGGATAAAAGTTCTATTGACAGAAATATAAACATGGAATAGGAACAGGAGAGGCAGCAGGAAGCTGGACTTGATGAATGAAAGTGTCTATAGGACATTCAGGGAGAATCATCTTACTTCTTTTTGGAATGTAAGATTCTAGACTGGGAGGGAAGGTAGGGTCTGAGGTGCAGATTTGATTGTCTCTGAAATACAAGTGATAGGTGAGTCACATAATTGACAAAGGTGGAATTATAGACAGGGACAGATCCAGGTATAGTGATATTTAGAGCAGGGATTGACACATTGCAGCCTGTGGGTCTCGTTTGGTCTACCACCTTTTTGTGTAAATAAAGTTTTATTGGAACACAGCTATGCTCTTGAATTTGCATACTGTCAGTGCTGCATTTGCCCTACAAGGACAGTGTACTAACAGCAGACGCTCTATGGCCATCAGTGCCTGAAATATTTCCAATCTACCTTTTATAGAAAACAGTGACTAATCTCTGATTTAGGCAACCTGGAAATAATTAGAATCCAGAGAAGCACTGGTAAAGTATTAGAAGTTAAAAAAAATATATACATCACAAAAGGCAAAGAAAACTTTCAGAAGGCAAACTGAAGGAATTAACATCAAATCTAGCAACAGCATTTCCCAAAAGATACACAGAGAAAATGAGTTACACGTATTTGAAGAGAGATTGATCTCCTCAGCCCATTCCAGGGTGTGGTCTTGGGCTTACCAGTCTTCAGGACTTAAAGTGGAGTCGGTAAGTTTAGCAAATAATAATAAATGACACCCAATTAAATTTGAGAAACAAATGCATATTTTTAGTACAATAAGTTCCATGCCGTGTGTGCATTACATGGGTATCCTGTATTTTTTTCTGGCAAACTTAGCTTGAGCAACCTCATCTAGGACTTAAAGGGAACTGATTGAGTGAGGAGGTCTGATCATCATGCCAGCAGTGAAAACAAATAGCAAAGATGGTGAGCAAAACTGAGCATTTGCCATTCTGCTAGGATACTCTGACCACGGCTCAGAAAAGGTATTATCATTGAGCAGCTGCCATGTCTGAGTTTATGAATGGGTTCATGTTTCATGAGCCTTAAGAGGGGTGGGGTGGGGTCTTCTGACTAACATAGCTATCAGGGTGAACTTTGAACCCCAATTTCACACCAAAGACTTTTATCTTTTGTAAAGAGCAGTTGCTGTTCACAGTTAGTAATGTCAAATTGAGGTACATGATGATAGCTCTAAGAGTATGTGTGCAGTCCACAAATAAGGGGCTTTCCAGGTGGTGTTAGAGGTAAAGAACTCGCCTGCCAATGCAGGAGATGTCAGAGACTCAGGTGCCATCCCTGGATTGGGAAGAGCCCCTGGAGGAGGGCATGGCAACCCACTCCAGTATTCTTGCCTGGTGAATCTTGTGAACACAGGAGCCTGGCAGGCTGTGATCCATAGGGTCACAAAGAATTGGACACAACTGAAGCGACTTAGCATGCATGCATTCACTACAAATAAAAGCTTCACCATTATTGTCAGTTATTTGGGAAGAATTATTTGATTGGATACAAAATACTTCATGAACTATTTCAATATTATTTACACAAATGAATGAAAAGATATTCATTTTTAAAAACTAGATTTTCAATCATTGCACATTTTTGGATGGTGGTAAAATTTGCTTTCAAAAAATTTATTCTTATGTGTGAACAAAGTTTCTCTTAGATGAGGGTTCACAGATATTTGAAGAGTTCATTATTAAAGTCTGATAAAAAGCTACAAGTAGTCATTTCAACCAAAAATCATGATAGGAAAGACGAAATCAAAAAGGTAAAATAAGGAAATCAAACTCAAGTTTCTTAATTAAACATTTTGAAAAGATTGAAAGTTTCCTACATCAATTTTGAATACTGTTGCAGGTCTGTTCCTTAGAAACAGTTGCTGAAATGGAGTTTGGGGACAGTGTATTTATTAGGGATCCGCCCCTGTGGAGAGAAGTGGGTAGGGTAGGATTGGGTAGAGGAGATTATACTATGGATGAGTTCAAAGTCTGGGCCAAGTCCCCCTTCCCCGTAGGCAGCTCTGGAGTGCTCAAGAATGCACAGAGTTGTTCACTGTTGGGCCAGTATGATTGGTCATTAGATACGGGCTTCCCCACAAAAAAGGTGTGTTCTTGGGGAAGGTGAGGCAATCCCTGTAGGAACTGGCTGCTGGGGATGTTGAAACCCTTTCCCTAGGAGGGATTGGAATGTGTATCCCCTGCCCCCACAAATACTACACTGAAACTGTTTTTTTTTCAAATTATTTGATGTAAGAAAATGTAATGGATTTTTTTACCATATCCATGCAGAGGCTTCTAAATCCCTTGCAGTTTATTCAGTGTGCTGTACAAACATGATCACTTCCTAGGTGTGCCAGCAATATACACATAGCACTGTGCGCTGCAGTAGTTGAGAAGGAAGACCTTGAGTCATCTTAGTTTTTATCCTTTCAGTGTCTTGCTAGAAGTAAATATGACTTGGAGTGCATACATTTGATCTCAAAGAAATATGAATATCAAAGGACCCTTGCTGTTTGTTTTGGCAATATTCTGATACTTAAAAGCCACTAGTGACACATATATTCATGACTTCCTCTTAGCTTGGTGGTTCTTGGCAGTAGCAAAAGGTATTTAAAATAGTTGAGTTTCAAACGAAAGCAACTAGTTTCTAGCATCACTCTTATTTGGCTGCAACTTTTACTGGGTTTGTGTAACTCTGACCTGCTATTATTCAGAGCATTTTTCTCATCACCTGTGTTTTAGAAACTGACCCGTGGATATTGAAAAGCCTCAGTTGTCTTAAGATCATAAATCATTATTTTCTAAACTTGGATAAATATAAAAATTACTTTGGGGGTGAGTGTGTTTGTGTGTGTGTGACCTGTTAAAAAGTCAGAACCTGTCTGAAAAAGGTTGTCAGTGAAAATCACAGAGCATTTACTTCTCCATCCCCTCCCCTTCTCCAGATTTATGAAATTAGAATCTCCAGGATGAGACCTATATTTTTTATTAAATGCCAAGATTTGGCCAACACTGATCTGCTGCTGCTGCTGCTAAGTCGCTTCAGTCGTGTCCGACTCTGTGCAACCCCATAGACGGAAGCTCACCAGGCTCCCCTGTCCCTGGGATTCTCTAGGCAAGAACACTGGAGTGGGTTGCCATTTCCTTCTCCAATACATGAAAGTGAAAAGTGAAAGTGAAGTCGCTCAGTCATGTCTGACTCTTAGCGACCCCACGGACTGGAGCCTACCAGGCTCCTCCGTCCATGGGATTTTCCAGGCAAAAGTACTGGGGTGGGGTGCCATTGCCTTCCCTGAAACACTGATCTAGTGTGGTATTTAAAGCATTCTGTAGTATCCTGTGTGTCTGGCCTGATTTCCCACTGTTTACCTTTAACGCATTCCTTAGTAGCCAGTCGATTGCTCATGCACAGAGCACTTGAAGGCTGAGCTGGAGCCTGAACAGAGGGCATCTCTCTCTATGACAGACAGGAGAAAAGGGCACCTCTCTCTGGTCATCCTCACAGCCTCTCAGGTCCTGGAGAGCTCTGCACAGGGCAAGCTGGTGTTTCTATCCTTTTGAGTCCTGTGACTTGTGTGTTCTTTTTAGGGTGTTTATTTTTAATAAAGAATTCTATAAAGCACTTATGCTTCAATTAAAAATAAGTTAAAAAAAGAATCGCTTCATAGTCCTAGGTTCAAGGACTGCTAACAAAATGATTCATGCTCTTTTGTTTGTTCTAAGAATCTGCCATTCTTAGCTCATTTCAGGACTTGGCTAACTTACATCTAGCATTTCCTATATTTTATGAAAATTGTATTTATGTTATCTTCTAATTCTTGTCTCTAATATTTTATCCTATTAATTCTCAGTAGCTTGTCTTTATTTTGCTAGTTTTACCTTTTATCATCTATATCAATTGTTCATTTTGTTATTTCATAATTCAAAACCTCTTAATTTCTTACTTTGAAATCTAGGTTTATGAATGTATATTGTCCTTACTTTGAACTTCCTTTGAATTTTATCATCTATGTCATCTTAAACATGTTTAATTAGTTAAGGTTACTTCTTATGTTCATGCTTTATGTTTAAAATTATTTGGCATTTATATTTAGAATACTTACTGTTTTTAAAGGCTCTGTTACTTGCTTTTTGTTAATGTTAATATAAATTTATATTCCTCTTCTACATAATTTTTATCAATGCATACTTTAAAAATACCTACTGTGTAGTTTTAATAACAACTTTAATTAGATTTTTGTAGTTGTTTTAGTTAGTCCTTGGCTTTTGTATAATGGCTGGCAAGAATGGATGCAGCAGAGGGAAAACTCTGCTCACTGCCCCCTACACACACAAGTTTAATCTCAGATTGTGAGAAGATATACATGAGGAGCCTTCCAACATCAAAAATGGTTTTATCTAGAGAAATAGCACACTTGTCTCATGAGAATATTTCTTTTGACATATGCTATTCAGTCCTAATATGCCTATTATAAAATTTATTCTATAGAAGTTACAGTTGTACACTTTACATACCTCCACTTTCCTTAGAGATAAGATTGCTCATTTGGCTTATTAAACCATGAATCCTACCCTAGTGCTTTTAACTTGGAACCCTGATGTCAGTAGATGCCCCCACATTTTAGGACTGGTGTAATATGTGCTATAGTCTTGTCTCTGGGTGAGGGTGATTTGCCAGGCATGGGGAAGTATGCTAAAGAGACATCATGGCAAACACCTCCAATGGTTAAGATGTTTTTATTTCTTTTAAAAATGTTTACTTATTTACTTTTGGTTGTGCTGGATCTTGGTTGCTGCTCTCAGGCTTTTGCTAGCTGCAGGGGCTACTTTTTTTTTGAGATTCACAGGCTTCTCTTTGCAGTGGCTTCTCTTGTTAGGGAGCACAGTTTCCAGCCACATGGCCTTCAATAGTTGCAGCATGAGGGCTCCAAAGCTCCAATTGCTGCATAGCGTGTGAGATTGTCACAGGCAGTGATCAAATCTGTGTCCCCTGCATTGGCAGAGAAGTCCTGGTTAAGATTTTATATTACCCAATGTTGCATTGTTTTAGAGCCAGCACATGTCTTGAAGTAGATATAGGTCTCCTCTCTGGGATATCACTAAAGGGCTGAGCGTTTACTATGAGTTTAATATCCAATCTATAGAAGAAATGCATTTTATTTTTTAAGACTTGAAATATTTTTCAGCTCCTTAACCTTTGAAGTGGTGATAATGGATTGGCTGTCCAGAGTGGGTGGTGTGAAGAGGACCTTTTTCCCCACTTCTGTCTCAGCTAGCATCTGGTTTTGTGTGATTTGGTTCAACATATTTATCTTTATTGAGGCACATGGTTTCTGCTGGTTATCAGTTTTCATTTAAAAAGTCTTCCTTAACTCTGGAGAGAAAGTAAAAACAATACCCAGTTATGGATGTGACTGGTGCTGGAAGTAAAGTTCAAAGAGCAATATTGCATAGGAACCTAGAATGTTAGGTTCATGAATCAAGGCAAATTAGAAGTGGTCAAACAGGAGATGGCAAGAGTGAACATCAACACTTCAGGAATCAGAGAACTAAAATGAACTGGAATGGGTGAATTTAACTCAGATGACCATTATATCTACTACTTTGGGCAGGAATCCCTTAGAAGAAATGGAGTAGCCATCATAGTCAACAAATGAGTCCAAAATGCAGTACTTGGATGCAATCTCAAAAATGACAGAATGATCTCTGTTCATTTCCAAGGCAAACTATTCAATATCACAGTAATCCAAGTCTATGCCCCAACCAGTAACACTGAAGAAGCAGAAGTTGAATGGTTCTATTAAGACCTACAAGACTTTCTAGAACTAACACCCAATAAAAGATGTCCTTTTCATTATAGGGGACTGGAATGCAAAAAGTAGGAAGTCTAGGTATCAAGAGATACCTAGAATAACAGGCACATTTGGCCTTGGAGTACAAAATGAAGCAGATCAAAGGCTAACAGAGTTTAGCCAAGAGAACGTACTGGTCATAGCAAACACCCTCTTCCAACAACATAAGGGAGAACTCTAGACAGGGACATCACCAGATGGTCAATACTGAAATCAGATTGATTATATTCTTTGCAGCCAAAGATGGAGAAGCTCTATACAGTCAGCAAAAACAAGACTGGGAGCTGACTGTAGCTCTGATCATGAACTCCTTACTGCCAAATGCAGATTTAAATTGAAGAAAGCAGGGAAAATCACTAGACCATTCAGGTATGACCTAAATAAAATACCTTACAATTATGCAGTGGAACTGAAATATAGGTTCAAAGGATTATATCTGATAGAGAGAGTGCCTGAAGAACTATGGACGGAGGTTTGTGACATTGTACAGGTGGCAATGATCAAGACCATCCACAAGAAAAAGAAACAAAAAGGCAAAATGGTTGTATGAGGAGGCCTTACAAATAGCTGTGAAAAAAAGAGAAGCGAAAAGCCAAGGAGAAAAGGAAAGATAAACCTATTTGAATACAGAGTTCCAAAGAAGAGCAAAGAGAGATAAGAAAGCCTCCCTCAGCGATCAGTGCAAAGAAGTAGAGGAAAACAATAGAATGGGAAAGACTAGAGATCGCTTCAAGAAAATTAGAGATATGAAGGGAATATTTAATGAGAAAATGGACACAATGAAGGACAGAAATGATATAGACCTAACAGAAGCAGAAGATTTTAAGAAGAAGTGGCAACAAACACAGAACTATACAAAAAAGATCTTTATGACCCAGATAACCACGATGGTGTGATCACTCACCTAGAGTCAGACATCCTGGAATGGGAAATCAAGTGGGCCTTAGGAAATATCACTACAAACAAAGCTAGTGGAGGTGATGGAATTCCAGCTGTGCTATTTCAAATCCTAAGAGATGATACTGTTAAAGTGCTGGCACTTCATATGCCAGTAAATTTAGAAAACTCAGCAGTGGCCATAGGACTGGAAAAAGTCAGTTTTCATTCCAATCCCAAAGAAAGGCAATGTCAAAGAATGCTTAAACTACCACACAATTCCACTCATTTCACATGTTAGCAAAGTAAAGCTCAAAAGTCTCCAAGCCATGCTTCAACAGTGTGTGAACAGTGAACTTCCAGATGTTTAAACTGGATTTAGAAAAAGCAGAGGAACCAGAAATCAAATTGCCAACATCTGCTGGATCATTGAAAAAACAAGAAAGTTCCAGAAAAACATCTATTTCTGCTGTATTGACTATGCCAAAGCCTTTGATTGTGTGGACCACAACAAAGTCTGGAAAATTCTTAAAGAGACAGGAATACCAGACCACCTGACCTGCCTCTTGAGAAATCTATATGAGGTCAGGAAGCAACGGTTAGAACTGGACATGGAACAACAGACTGGTTCCAAATTGGGAAAGGAGTACATCAAGGCTGTATATTATCACCCTTCTTATTTAACTTACATTCAAAGTACTTCATGAGAAATGCTGGTCTGGATGAAGCACAAACTGGAATTAAGATTACTGGGAGACATATCAATAACTTCATACATGCAGATGACACCACCTTTATGGATGAAAGTGAAGAAGAACTAAAGAGCCTCTTGATGAAAGTAAAGAGGAGAGTGAAAAGTCGGCTTAAAATTCAACATTCAGAAGACTAAGATCATGGCTTCTGGTCCTGTCACTTAATAGACAGGGAAACAATGGAAACAGTTACAGACTTTATTTTTTTGGGCTCCAAAATCAGCACAGAGGATGACTGCAGCATGAAATTAAAAGATGCTTTCTCTTTGGAAGAAAAGCTATGACCAACCTAAACAGCATATTAAAAAGCAGAGACATTGCCGAGAATGGTCTGTCTAGTCAAGGCTATGGTTTTACCAGTATTCACGTATGGATGTGAGAGTTGGACTATAAAAAACCTGAGTGCCGAAGAATTGATGCTTTCTAACTGTGATGTTGGAAGAGACTCTTGAGAGTCCTTTGGATTGCAAGGAGATCCATCCAGTCAATCCTAAAAGAAATCAGTCCTGAATATTCATTGGAAGGACTGATGCTGAAACTGAAACTCCAGGACTTTGGTCACCTGATGCAAAGAACTGACTCATTGGAAAAGACCTTGATGCTGGGAAAGATAGAAGGCAGGAGGAGAAGGGTTTGACAGAAGATGGGATGGTTGGATGGCATCACTGATGGGATGGCCACGAGTTTGAGTAAACTCTGGGAGTTGGTGATGGACAGGGAGGCCTGGAATGCTGCAGTCCATGGGGTCACAAAGAGTCGGACATGACTGAGCAACTGAACTGAACTGAGCCGAACTTGGATTTACTCAAAGTCTGGTTAATTATTTCTAGGGATCTGTAGCCAAGATTGAAAATAAAATCGCTAGAGATCTAAGTGACGTGATTACTTTCCTGAGAACAGGGCTCAGCAAACTGTTGCTCTAAAGGTCAGATAGTAAACATTTTAATCTTTGAAGGCCATGAAGTCTATTGCAATTATTTGACTCTGCCCTTGAAGGATAAAAGCAGCCATAGACAGGCAATTTGTAAATAAATGGGTACTCCTGTGTTCCAGTAGAACTTTATTTACAAAGCAAAGGTGGATTAGGCCTGCTGGCTGTTTTCTGCTTAGGCATAATTTGCTGACCCTTGATGTAGACCTTTGCTTTATTGAAAGATATATCACCTGATTAGAAACTTTTGCACAACTCTGAAGGATTAAGGATGGCTACACATTCTTGCTACTTCTGCCATTGAGGAGTGGGGACTAATTCTCATCCCCTTGAATCTAGGCTGGCCTTAATGGCTTGTCGACTAGAATGAGGTGGAAGTGAAATTATGTGTCTTTTGAAGCTAATTCTTCAGAGGCTTTGCAGTTTCCACTAGGGCTTCTGGGAACTTTCTGTAAGCTCTAAGCTACCATGCAAGACCCCCATCCATTCAGACTCCATGATATATTCAAAGCCATTTCTGTGTTTAGTTCAAGTCTCTTCTTAAAAACTACTTCTTCAAAATGGCATTCTTTGACTGATGTATCTAAAATAGCATGCCTTCCCCTACCCAGTGTAGGGAAGGGTGAAAAAGTTTTCCTCTACTCTCTTCAGTCTCCAGTTGGGGCCATACAAATTAGACTGACAAAAAGACAGCAGAGTGGGAGGAGCTAAGATGGTGGACAAGTAGGACGGGGAGAATACTTTCTCCTCCACAAATCCATTAAAAGAACATTTGAATGCTGAATAAATTCTATAAAACAACTTCTGAATGCCGGCAGAGGACATCAGGCACTTAGAAAGACAACTCATTGTCTTCAAAATGAGAAAACGAGCCCTGCGGTAACTCCTTTTGTGGAGAAGTGGCGCGGACACCAGCATTTGCTATTGGCAAGCGGGGGCTGGGCTAGGAGGAGTGGTGAGGCCTGAATTGCTTTGAGAAAGGATTTAGCCTGGCTATCTCAGGCGCTATCTGAGCGAAATAACCAGACTGTCGGTTATCTACTACATCAAAAGCCAGCCCTAACTTAAGACACCACCAGGACTATCTACGGAACAAAGGACTGCACAGAGTTGGCCGGCTGCAGGCCGTCCCACTCCGGTGACAGGCAGCCAGGGCCAGAGGCAGGCAATTACAGCCCTAGAGGGACACTGTCTATGGAACTGTGAGTAGGTTTCTGTGCTGACTCATGCTTCTTGGGGCTCTGGATGGTCAACATCTGCCTGAGAAAGTGTGCTGTTTGTATACCCAGAAAACTGAGTGGCGGGGAGGCGATAAGTCGCAGCAGCTGCGCTTGCTGAACATTTCATCACCTGCGCTACTCAGATCTGGGAAGGGCATAAAACGCAGACTCAACCAAGTCTGTGCTTCTGAGGATTATCCGAGTGCCTGAACCTGGCCGGTTTAGATTTGGGTGTTCATCTCCGCCCTCTTTGTAACAGGGCAGAGATCAGACATTGAAAAGACCTGTAAACCACCTCAATAAAGAGAATTCAACAAACTACCAGAATATAGTAAGGACACTCTAAACTTGGCAATTTTAACAAAATGAAGAGACAAAAGAATACCCAGCAGCTAAAGGAACAGGATAGATGCCCACCAAACCAAACCAAAGAGGAAGAGATAGGGAATCTACCTGATAAAGAATTCCGAATAATGATAGCAAAATTAATCCAAAATCTCGAAATCAAAATGGAATCACAGTTAAAGAGTCTGGAGACAAGGATTGAGAAGATACAAGAAAGGTTTAACAAGGACCTAGAAGAAATAAAAAAGAGTCAGCACATAATGAATAATGCAATAAATGAGATCCAAAACACCCTGGAGGCAACAAATAGTAGAATAACAGAGGCAGAAGATAGGATTAGTGAATTAGAAGATGGAATCCTAGAAATAAATGAATCAGACGAGAAAAAAGAAAAACGCATCAAAAGAAATGAGGACAATTTCAGAAGCCTCCAGGATAACATTAAACGCTACAACATTCGAATCATAGGAGTTCCAGAAGAAGAAGATAAAAAGAAAGATCATGAGGAAATACTTGAGGAGATAATAGTTGAAAACTTCTCTAAAATGGAGAAGGAAATTACCACTCAAGTTCAAGAAATCCAGAGAGTCCCTAACAGGATAAACCCAAGGCAAAACACCCCAAGACACATATTAATCAAATTAACAAAGATTAAATATAAAGAATAAATATTAAAAGCAGGTAGGGAAAAACATCAAATAACTCACAAGGGAATTCCCATAAGGATAATAGCTGATCTTTCAATAGAAACTCTCCAAGCCAGGAGGGAATGGCAAGACATAATTAAAGTGATGAAAGAAAATAACTTACAGCCTAGATTATTGTATCCAGCAAGGATCTCATTCAAATATGAAGGAGAAATCAAAAGCTTCACAGATAAGCAAAAGTTGAGAGAATTTTGCACCACTAAACCATTTCTCCAACAAAAACTAAAGGACATTCCCTAGATAGGAATCACTAAAAGGGTGTATAAATTCGAACCCAAAACAATAAAGTAAATCTTATTTATCAATAATTGCTTTAAACGTTTATGGGCTGAATGCCCTAATCAACAGACAAAGACTGGCTGAATTGATACAAAAACAAGACCCCTACATACCTTGTCTACAAGAGACAACCAAAAGACTAAAATGGGTCAAATGGATACAAAAACTAGACCCCTATATATGTTGTGTACAAGAGAACCACCTTAAAATAGGAGATATATACTGACTGAAAATGAAGGGCTGGAAAAAGATTTTCTATGCAAATATGGACCATAAGAAAACAGGAGTAGCAATACTTATATCAGATAAAATTGACTTTAAAGATCCTGAAAAGGAGACAATGAAGGTTACACATAACGACTTAAAGGAACAATCCACAAAGAAGTTATAACAATTATAAATATATATGCACCCAACATTGAAGCATTGATATATTTAAGACAAACATTAATTAATATGATAGAAGAAATATGCAGCAATACAATAATAGTGGGAGACTTTAATTCCCCACTCATATAATCTGGCTCTAATAGACAAAGTAAAGAGCAAAACCTATTCACTTATGAGCCTCAAAAAATTCAGTTTACTCAGGAGAGTTTAAAAAAAAAAAAAGACTTATTTGTTCACTCTGTAAAGGTTTATTAACTATTTTATGGGTTTGGTACCACTTTGGGTAGTAGGGAGGAAGAGGTGACAAATGTGATCCTGTCCTAAATAATATATTGTGGTAAAGATAGACCTACCAATCCAAAATACCAAGATGTGCCTAAGATGAGGACACCCAAACTGGACTTTTTGTTTCCTAAACTTTTCATTTCGAGAACAAACCTCCTAATATAGGATGAATTCAACATGATTTTTTTAAAGTGTTCTTTGTGATTAAAAACAGAAAGCCATTGGTTAAGAAATTACATATACTCCTCCCCACTATCACTCCCCTTCTTTCTTCCCATTTCCCTCCCACCCTCATTGATCCTTTCCTTTGTCCATTTTCCTCTGCAAAAAAAAAAAAAAAAAAAAAAATTGGAAGCAATTCAAATGTCCATCAAGAGGCAAATGGACAACAACAAAAAAAAGACAGGAGAAAAGATATGAAAAAAAATAATATTAACTTTTTACTTGACATGTTGGCATACCTAGAAAAGAAATGGAGAACAAATAGATAGCTAGGCCTGAGGGCTTATATATCATTTGTAATAAAGAGAAATAAATTTTGAAAATGTGACAAGACAAAGGAAAAAAGTTTCAGGCATCCAAGGGCGACAGATTATGGGAAGGGTAGGTATATGGAGGAAACTGATGTGAGATAAGGGTCATTTTAGTAAGACTTGTTTGTGTATGACTCTTCTGGTGCTGACTTTCAGTCTTCTTCGTGGCTGTAAAACTGTCCTGGGAGAGGGGCTTTATGGCAGGCAGTCCTTGTTTCTCAAAAGTTGCTGCTTTTTGTCATATAAGGGAAGTTCTAGGAAGGCTTTTTTCTGTATCTCTTGATTCTCAATTGTCTTCAGCTCAAAATAATCTATATGTTAAAGTGCTGTATTTGGGGATAGAATATTCTGTTCCCCTTCACTAGTAATCTTCTTTCTTTTTTTCCTGTTCTATATTTCTCATAGCATTACAAATTTATTTATGTATTTTTCTATATTGTGAGTCTCTCACACTAGATAGTAAACTCCATGAAGGCAGAGAATTTTTTCCCTTACTATCCTGGCACATGTGAGATACTCAAAACCTTTATTTTTTAAATGAATAAATCTTCTAATTCTTGTTTTATTGATTTTATGTGCATTTATTTGAATTACCTGTAATATTTTAGAAAATGAGTTGATGTATGAATAACAAATGAGTTTACAACTTTCTTTTATTAAATATCTTATTTCTCTATTGCAGACATTTTTGCAAGCTAGGAGTATTTTCTTTCTGTCACCTCTGTTTTGGACCTCTACATGATTATAACTAGAGTGAATATCACCTTGTCCTTAATTTTGTTGGGGGAGTTTGTAATTTCCTCGGTTCTGTCTTGCTGCAGCAACAATTTGAAGTTATGGACGGACCAGTGTTACAGCCTGGTTACAATTCAGTTTTATTTGGTAAGCAAAGGAAAATACATCCTGTAGGCCTGAGGGTGGGTAGACCCAAAAGAAGCAAAGAGAAGAGAAGATAGGCCTAATTTTGGCCTCTCTTTTTATATGTTTTTTCTCCTCCCCCTGAGCCTGCCCTATGTAAATTGGGCTAGCTAGGAGGGCTGTTTGTTTTACCTGAGGTTCTCACTCCAGTCCTCAGACCTCCCTTTGTTCTAATTTTGCGGGCTTTTCCCCTTCTTTGTCTTTTAGCCACCGCCATTCTGGACTCCTTTTTCCTATTCTAACTGCCTAACAATTTTGACCCTGATTTTTCATTTCAAGAATACTTTACATCTTTCTCCTGTGCTCTCAGAAAATCCACCCTCCTCCTGCCATGAGCCATGGAAAAATCTCATTTATAGCTTATCTTCTAAAAAATTTGCATTAAAATAATTTATCAACACCTTTTATTTCCTTTACTACAATAATATATGACTTGAAGATAACAACCTATATCTGAATATCTTTGATCTTTATAAAACCACCATTCTGACTTAACTGACATATATATATAATGCTCTTTTTATCTCTACATAAATATAAATATGGAGAGTGTATGTGTATGAAAACTAGAAAAAATGCAGGCATGTATTAATAAAAGCAAAAGAGACTCTTGAAAATAGGTGAAAACTTTGTTGGTTTTTCAATATTACTTTATTTCTTGTTGCCTCTAAATTTCTTCCTTCCTCATACTGTAACTTCAAGATATGAAAATCATCTTGCTAGAAATTGGTGGCAATTTTATGCAAATTAGCCCCCCTCCCAAATCCTAACATCTGCACTTACTTTCTTCTCTCCTCTGATAGCTTATGGACCTGCTGGTTGATTTCTGATAGATTCATCCTGAATTTTTTTTTTTTGATCAAACTCAAGTAGTTTTCATTCTATGAGCATTTGAAGTGGCAATCTCATGCTGTAGATGTTCGTCCCACACCCTTACAATGGCACAGATATTTTCTGCTGTAAGATTATGTTCTATGGAGAATCTAATTGTTAAAAATTATTCATATGTCTGTGTTAAATCTGTGGAAAGTGTAAATCATTATCAACATTAGCTTTCTCCTTTGTGTAGAAAAAATATAAAATCATTATAATTCCAATGGTGTTGTGTTATCACTGTCAATAGAAAAGTCACTATTAAGATTATTTTAAATTAATTAACAAAAAGAATTTTATTATGAAGTTAGTCTGGTCTTAGCCATATTGAAAATAATTTACCCATGCTTTTATTCTATAATTAGAGTTTTAACCAATACAGTCTGGTTAGAGAAAGCAATATCAAGAAAATAAAGAGGGGATAAAAACTTAATATTAATCTCTGAGCCAAAATATTAAAAATAATCTGAAATAAATGAAATTTTTGAACCTTCTGAAATTAAACTAAAACAGAATGTTAAAATCATTTATATTGTGCAACTTTTTGAGCCTGACTTCCATTTGTATTTTCCTGACAGCCAGTAGATATAACTAGGAGTGAGAGAACTAACATGTCACCTATAGGAGATTTTGGGGGCCATGGATAAGGGGGCATGTGGTCTTTTTACTGACAATGTTTGGGGCTGAATTCAGAATTTACCATGGTTGGAAAACAACAGATAGTGTCCATGGGCTTCTTCATTGGATTGAGAACCTTACAGCAGTGACCATTTATCATCAGTCATATCCATAGATATTACTTAGCCTTCCTTTGCCCAAAGACCTCCATGCTTGATAGGGTACTTCAGGCTGCCTGAATATGAAAGGAATTAAGTAGGAGTTTACAATCTTCTTTCATCCTTATTCTTCACACAAATCTAAAGTATTTGTATATAATTAAAAATTGCCTAGCAATTAGAATCATCAAAAAAGAAAGTGGTCTTGGGATAAGTCTAGTGAGGGGAGTCTGGAAGAGACTTCCATGATAATAGTGATAATTTGTTGTTCTTGAGAAATTTATAATCAGTCAGTGAGATAAAACCTAAAGATTTGAGGCCACTGTGTTATTTATGTACTGCTACATGAATGAAGTTGTGTTAACAACCCTAAATCCAACCCCAAATCCAAAATCATTTATTCTTAAATTACCCTTCTGCATATTTGTTTGGGTTCAACTGACCTAAGCTGAGTTTGGCTCTGAAGTGCTAGATGGGTAAGCGTTTGTTCCTTGTTATCTTTTCCTCATTGGACTAGTGGCTACCTGGGTCTTTTTCTTTTCAGATTACAAGGAAACATGTTGAGTTGCACTGCTGCTGCTGCTAAGTCACTTCAGTCATTTCCGACTCTGTGCGACCCCAGGGATGGCAGCCCACCAGGCTCTGCCGTCCCTGGGATTCTCCAGGCAAGAACACTGGAGTGGGTTGCCATTGCCTTCTCCAATGCATGAAAGTGAAAAGTGAAAAGTGATAGTGAAGTCTCTCAGTCGTATCCAACTCCTAGCAGCCCCATGGACTGCAGCCTACCAGGCTCCTCCGTCCATGGGATTTCCCAGGCAAGAGTACTGGAGTGGGTTGTCATTGTACATTTAAAACCTCTGCTTGTAGAATTCTGCTAGTATCTCATTAGCCAGAGCAGATCATGTGGTCACACTGAAAGTCATTGGGTGTCAAGTACTTTCTTCATTGTGAGGCCATCACAGGGACATGTATGCCTATCCTCTAGTGAAGACATGAGGCAAAGAGTATAATTTACTTTAAGCACCAACAGAGTAACACACAAATAGGCAGCTGATACTGGGACAGTGAAAGAAATAATAGAAAATTGTATGAAAAAAATAGACACCAAAGTAAATCAAGAAGAAAAGATCATTGTAATTTCTGTCTTTGTTGATTTTTAAAATGTTTTAATAGGCCCAGCACAGAAATGGATCATGTGACCTAGACCTATAAATCACTGTATCATGTCCTCTAGTCATTATTGTTTAAATGATATAAGCAATATCTTTATACTCTTGATGAGCATTCCTGGGAAGAAAACATGTAGCTGTGTTTCAGATTAAAACATTAGCCTCAGAGGAGTTAAGAAACGTAGTCAGGGTCGCAAAGCCACAAAAAGTTCCAGAATGCCCCTCAGGTTTGTCTGACTCTGAATCCTATATTCTTTTCCAACATGGTTTCTTTGAAAATGAAGAAGTAGTCAGAGCTAATCTATATTGTCATGTCAACTGGTGTTCCTAGTGATGACCTTGTTTTTAGAAAAAGATTAAGTTATATTGGGTTCGGCAAAGAGTTCGTTAGAGTTTTACTATAAGATGGTATGGAAAGGGACTTCTCTGGTGATCCAGTGGTTAGGAATCCGCCTTGCAATGTGGGGGGATGTGGCTTTGATCCCTGGTTGGGGAACTAGGATCTCACATGCCGTGGAGTGACTAAGCCCATGCACCACACAACTAGAAAGTCTGTGTGCCACAACAAAGGATCCTGCATGATGCAAAAAAGATTCCATGTGCCACAGCTAAGACCCGATCCAGCCAAATAAATATAAATATTTTTTTTAAAGATGGTATGAAAAAATCCCAAATAAACTTTTTGGCCAACCCGATATTTTCTATGGGTCAAGCATACTTTGGAAAGATTTTTAAAGGGAGTCAGGCTGTGCTAACCCAAACAGGCCATTTTGGCATACACGTTATTTGTACTGAGAGCAATTGAGAATCAATGGATGCAGGAAGAGTTCTCTGCTTAAAAGCAGGGCATATATTTCCCTTGGTGAAGGTGTTCTTCGCCTATACCAAGAAGAGGAGCAGGACTCTTATCACCAGAGACAGTCAACCCTGAGATCAGATCAGATCACATCAGTCACTCAGTCGTGTCCGACTCTTTACAACCCCATGAACTGCAGCATGCCAGGCCTCGCTATCCATCACCAGCTCTTGGAGGTCACTCAGACTCACATCCATCGAGTCAGTGATGCCATCCAGCCATCTCATCCTCTGTCGTCCCCTTCTCCTCCTGACCCCAAGCCCTCCCAGCATCAGAGTCTTCTCCAATGAGTCAACTCTTCTCATGAGGTGGTCAAAGTACTGGAGTTTCAGCTTTAGCATCATTCCTTCCAAAGAAATCCCAGGGCTGATCTCCTTCAGAATGGACTGGTTGGATCTCCTTGCAGTCCAAGGCACTCTCAAGAGTCTTCTCCAACACCACAGTTCAAAAGCATCAATTCTTCGGCGCTCAGCCTTCTTCACAGTCCAGCTCTCACATCCATACATGACCACAGGAAAGACCATAGCCTTGACTAGGCGAACCTTTGTTGGCAAAGTAATGTCTCTGCTTTTGAATATGCTATCTAGGTTGGTCATAAGTTTCCTTCCAAGGAGTAAGCGTCTTTTAATTTCATGGCTGCAGTCACCATCTGCAGTGATTTTGGAGCCCAGAAAAATACAGTCTGACACTGTTTCCACTGTTTCTCCATCTATTTCCCATGTAGTGATGGGACCAGATGCCATGATCTTCGTTTTCTGAATGTTGAGCTTTAAGCCAACCTTTTCACTCTCCACTTTCACTTTCATCAAGAGGCTTTTGAGTTCCTCTTCACTTTCTGCCATAAGAGTCGTGTCATCTGCATATCTGAGTTTATTGATATTTCTCCCGGCAATCTTGATTCCAGCTTGTGTTTCTTCCAGTCCAGCATTTCTCATGATGTACTCTGCATATAAGTTAAATAAACATGGTGACAATATACAGCCTTGACGTACTCCTTTTCCTATTGGAACCAGTTTGTTGTTCCATGTCCAGTTCTAACTGTTGCTTCCTGACCTGCATACAGATTTCTCAAGAGGCAGATCAGGTGGTCTGGTATTCCCATCTCTCAGAATTTTCCACAGTTTATTGTGATCTACACAGTCAAAGGCTTTGGCATAGTCAAAAAAGCAGAAATAGATGTTTTTCTGGAACTCTCTTGCTTTTTCCATGATCCAGCGGATGTTGGCAATTTGATCTCTGGTTCCTCTGCCTTTTCTAAATCCAGCTTGAACATCAGGAAATTCATGGTTCACATATTGCTGAAGCCTGGCTTGGAGAATTTTGAGCATTACTTTACTAGCGTGTGAGATGAGTGCAATTGTGCGGTAGTTTGAGCACTCTTTGGCATTGCCTTTCTTTGGATGAGTTCCCGTAAATAAGCTTCACTAAGATAACCCTATTGTCCATTACTTTCCCCTATGCATTTTCTAGCCACTTCCCCATGATATATCATCCTTTGAATCCCAAACTCCCTTTCCTTTGTTAGAATGGTATATGAGCATCTAAGTCTAGCCACTTCTTTGAGTTTTGCTTCTTTTCTGGGGACTCCTGTGTATGTAATACATTAATAAAAATTGTATGCCTTTTCTCTTATTAATGTCTCTTTTCTTAGTCTAATTCCCAGGTTTCCAGTCAGTGAGCATGAGAGTAGTGCCACAGTTTTTCCTTCCTGACATTTTTTTTTCTCAAATTACAATAATATTCAGCTTTATTTCTGCTTAAAAGAATAAGATTTGCTATAATTTGTGCATTCCTTTAGGGTCATTTGTTTCCTTGGTACAGCACAGACATGATTTTTCTAATTGTTTTATGAAAGAATTTAGAATTTTCAGTTCTGTGACCTCCCATCTCTCAGGTCATCATAAAAATGAGTTGTCTGTAAAATTGTGTAGGTGTTGAGTAAATAGCTATGGGAGTTATCAATTAGCAAGGAAATCCTGGGAGGAGATGAGTTTTTTGTTTGTGAGTTTGTTTTCTTAGAGGGAAAGAACAGGGACTAATAGGGTAGAAATGAGGAAGAAGGACTATCTTTTTTATACAATTGGGAAGTGAGTTCTATTTGGAAATTTCAAGATCACCTATTTAGGGAAAGGAACTCTGTTTTGAATTTTTGAGACAAGAGGTAGTGAAATGGTAGAGGTAAAATCTTTAACTCACATTTACCTTGATACAGCTTATATTTGGATCACTCCTGGAGCACTTTGGGATTCTCTAAGGATCTGCAGATGGTGATTTCAGCCATGAAATTAAAAGACGCTTACTCCTTGAAAGAAAAGTTATGACCAACCTAGATAGCATATTGGAAAGCAGAGACATTACTTTGCCAACAAAGGTACATCTAGTCAAGGCTATGGTTTTTCCTGTGGTCATGTATGGATGTAAGAGTTGGACTGTGAAGAAGGCTGAGCGCTAAAGAATTGATGCTTTTGAACTGTGGTGTTGGAGAAGACTCTTGAGAGTCCCTTGGACTGCAAGGAGATCCAACCAGTCCATTCTGAAGGAGATCAACCCTGGGATTTCTTTGGAAGGAATGATGCTAAAGCTGAAACTCCAGTATTTTGGCCACCTCACGCGAAGAGTTGACTCATTGGAGAAGACTCTGATGCTGGGAGGGATTGGGGGCAGGAGGAGAAGGGGACGACAGAGGATGAGATGGCTGGATGGTATCACTGACTCGATGGACATGAGTCAGTGACCTCCAGGAGTTGGTGATGGACAGGGAGGCCTGGTGTGCTGCAATTCATGGGGTCGCAGAGTCAAACACGACTGAGCAACTAAACTGAACTGAAGGATCTGCTGCACTTCATGTTCTTTATCATGTGGTAGTAGAATAAAGACAGACAGTGCCTTTACTTCCTTGATTTGTGACAGGAATAATACAGAAATATTTCCAGGTACTAGAAAGTGAGAACTCATTAAAAAAAAAAAAAATTAGGCTTGGTACACCTCCTTCATTTACCACTAAGGTGTTATAGAAATGCTGAGCTCCATTTCTGAGATCCGGGGGAAATGGCTCTGATGTTTCTTGTTTTTCTTTTCTTTCTCTGTTTTTATCTACCTGTGACCTTGTACCACGAAGAGAATGAGGCACTCTACTCTTATAGAATAAGATGAGATGAAGTTTGGCCATGAAGGGGGAGGTCTGGCCTCCCTTGCCAGGTGTCACCCATAGCTCTCCATGCATTTGTTGACTTTTCCTAGAAATATGCCACTGCTGTCCCCCACTTCTTACTGTATTCATTTTTATCAGAATGTTCTTCTTTTCTCCCTAGTTCTCTTTAGTGCTTTTCTCTGGTGATGCACAAAGGGTCAAATATGAGAAATCTTAAACCATAAGAGTGTGTGTGTGTCACACAAATATATATATATTTGGCCTTAAACCCAATGTAACTGTGGAAATGCCTGCTTTTTAAAAATTAATAAGGGAATAACAGGAACAGAAAAGCAGGGAACAAGGTAGGGTCAGAGTTTGGTTAAGCATTGTGTTTTTAAAGGAATAGTGAGCTATTGTTGACTGAGTTTCTAGAGACAGTGGGTCCTTCAGGGACTTGCCTCTTGATACTCTGAATTTTTAGCTTAGCTAAAAAGTTTTATACTGTTGTTTAGTTATTGTGGAAATGATGGCTGAAGGGAAAGAAAGGTGGTTGGATGTGAAAGCCTGACTGTGATTGAGATGGGCATAAAAAAAGCAGCTCCTCTAAGTAGGCATTTTCTTGTCAGCATCTCAAACTTGTTCTCATACAGATGCTGTTTTTTTTTTTTTTTTAACTGTTGACCAATTTATTTGATATGTAGACCTATGAGTTTTGACAAATGCAGAGTTGTGAAACTACCACCATGAAGTAGATAAACAACTGTTTCTTCACCCCTAAAATTCCTTTGTGCCATTGCTTGGTAATCAACCCTTTCTCCACCCTCTATTGCAATCACTGTTCTATTTTCTATCATTTTAGTATTGCCTTTTCCAAAATGTCATACAAAATGATTATAAGGTGTGTAACATTTTGAATTTAGCTCCCTTCACTTAATACATTCATGATTCATCCTTTTGTTGCATACATCAGTAGTTTATTCTTTCTTTCAATTTTTGTTGGAGTATAGCTGATTTAAAATGTTGTGTTAGTTTTTGCTGTACAGTAGAGTGAATTGGTTATGCATATACAAATATACACTCTTTAAAATCTTTTTACTTTATTTTTTAAGTATTTGGTTGTACTGGGTGTTGGTTGCAGCATGCAGGATCTTTAGTTGCAGCAGTTGTGGCATGTGGGATCTAATTCCTTGACCAGGGATTGGACATGGGCCACTTGCATTGGGAGTGTGGAGTCTTAGCTACTGGACCACCAAGGAAGACCCTCTACTCTTTTTCACATCTTTCCCCATAGGTCATTACAGAGTATTGAGAAGAGTTCCCTATGGTATACAGTAGATCCTTATTATCAACTTTATATATAGTAGTGTGTATACGTCAATCCCATTCTCCCAATTTATCCCTCATTATTTTTTAATCAGTAGTATTTCATTGGATTCAATACCATCCAGTTAATTTATTCATATGACAGTTGAAGAACATTTATTAGAATGTTTTCAGTGTTTGCAATTATGATTAAATCTGCCATAGGCGTTTGCATCCATGTTTTTGTGTATCAGTTTTTGTTTCTCTTTGGTGAAATATCTGAAGGTGGGGTTGCTAGGTTATTAGATTCCTCTTGCTGATATAACTAATTACTATGAATTTAATCACTTAAAACAACATAATGACACAGATCCGTCCTTTTACAGTTCTGGAGGTCAAAAGTCTAAACTGGTTTGGCGGGTCTGTGTTTCTTCCAGGGCTGTAGGGAAGAATCCACATTCTTGCCTGTTCCAGCTTCTAGACTCCAACCCTCTTCCTTGGCCAGTGGTCCTGCCTCATTCTGACCTCTGCTTCTGTGGTTACATCTCCTATAACTCTATTCTTGTCTTCCTTATAATTACATTGGGCCCACATGTAAAACCCAGGATAATCTCCCCATCTCAAGATCCTTAACTTAATCACAGCTTCAAGCTTCCTTCAAAGTCCCCTTTTACCAGATAAGGTTGGGTAGTCATTGGTTCAGGGGTGTGGATGCAGATATCTTTGGAGCGGGGTGAGTGTGGGGATCTCATTGTGCCTACCAAAACTTGGACATGAAACAAGTGTATATTAACTTTATAAGAAAATGCCGAAATAATGCTTTAAAAGTATTATCATGCTATAAATTTTTGCTAATATTTCTAATTGTGTTAATAATATATTGAGCTTGTTAATCAGGGTGTGTTTCTGCATCAGTTTGCAAATTTTTGCTGTATGTCAGAGAAAACCTAACACAAACTGACATTTGAAAAAAGGAAAGTTATTGGCTTACATAAACAAAAGTTCTAAGGCTGAAGTTTTAGTCTTAGCATTTCTGAGTTCAGGACTCAAACATTGTCATCATTAGTTTTTCTCTGTCTATTGGATTTGTATCATTTGCAGGCTCTATGCAGTGACAAGGAGATGACAGTAGCTCCAGATCTTATATTCTCTTTGGCTGAAGTCCCAGGGAACAAATGCCCAATTATATCTCATTGTTTTTAGCCACTGCTTCTTATTGTTGCCAGTGGATCACATGACAATCCTGTGAACCTATCCCTGTGACCACAGGATAGGATATGGAAATTGGTCTTGATCACCTGATCTATCCCTTAGCTGGGTAAGCATCATAACCTAAAGACTGTGGACTAAAAGAGAGATGGAACCCAAACAGAAAACGGAGGCTATATCTAGTAGAAGATACAGATTTGGAGACATTCTGCAAGTGTCCATTCTAATTTCTTAAACTTTAAATAGAGCTCTAGACTTAAGTCTCCTCTAAGGAATTTACTCTTTGGGGTGTATTTACCTACTTTTGCCAAATAAGAAACCATGTTAACTTCATTTATACCACTAGAGATTGCTTATAGACGCAGTGGGGGAAGACAGGGAACTAGGGATGCCCTGAAACCAGCTTGTGTTGGCTGACATCCACTCCTGTTGTATGGATCTCTTCCCAATGCTGCATCTAGTCAGTTTATGTTAATTCCTTGAAATCAGCCATGGGGAAGTATTTACACCACAGAAATTGGCAAACGTTACATATCAGGGCTTTATCCCCTAGAGTGCTAGTTGCTAAACATTTACCAATACACTGCTGGCAGCTAGTAAATAACAATACAATAAATATTATAGCTTTGTGAGATAATTTTAAATTAATTCAGTCATTAATTGCAACAGGAATTGAGAGAAGGGAAATACCATTGTGTGTGTGTGTGTGTGTGTGTCTACCCCTCATCCTTACCTCCTAAGAAAGCCTTCATGGAGAAGCAGAGAGCTTGAATTGGACATTGCATTGGAAAGAATACACTTAAGTTTAAGTCTACGGCTTGTGCTTTCATGGTTTGTACTTTTTTCTGCCATCCAAGAAAAAAATTTTCATTTTTCACAAAATACTCTATTTTCTTCTAAAAACAGCACAGTTTCTTAAAATAACTTTTGGGTATGGTGTCAGCTAGAGGCCAAGATTCTTTTTTTTCCCAATGCCTTGAGAATTAGAAAAAAACCCTCTTCTGGCTATCCTCAAGATATTATCACCAAATGCTGCATATTCCCTGTTCTTTTTTTCATGGATTCTCAATTCCCAGCATGAGTTCTGTTAAATTCATGAGTCTTCAAGAGGTCTAATGTTCAAAACCACCTGTGAATGTGCTCTGATTTTGAGTCTTGCTCTGTAGTCTATTCTACCACTAGCTTCTTATTGATCTGGGTACCTTTTCCCCCATGAGGAACATGGAGAAGCTCCTGAAATATTAGCTGAACAAGAGGCATTCATTTTAACTTCAGCAGGTTCTATGCAGATGTTCAATTTTTTAAAATATATCTTGTTCTCATTCTCACTGCACCAAAACCCTACCTCATTTCCTCAGATTGTCATCTCCAGGTTTATTCCACCCCTTCTCTTCATCAGGTCCAGCTGAAAATGAAAGATGATTTTCCTCCCAAAGAAGAACTTCCGTGTTTTTGGGCCTCATAACTTCTTGTGTAATTTCCTGTCAGTTCTCTCTTAGGGCTCAGACTCCAAGAGCTGATTGATGTGTATGAGTTTCTTGCAGTAGAGATGCTCACTAACAATTTGCTGCCTGGCTCTGTCATATCTTTTCACTTGACTTTTGGAGAAAAAGATTTTTTTCTCGAGTTTATTTGCATTCTAATGATTTCTTTCTGGTGAAGCCCGATGAAAAGATAATTTCATGGTTAGAATAAAGATGCATATTTTAATTTAAAACACAAGTCTTTGTTTCCTGGTTATGAGCACACTTTTACATGCTAGAGTTTAGATAGGTCTGGAGGGACATTGTGAAGACAGGACATAGTCATTTGGCACATTAAGGAATAAAATAAGAGTAAAGTCTTTGAGAAGATTTAGCCTTCATTTTATGTACTTTCAGGGATGACACATGCTGTGGGGCTCAGGGATGCTTAGATCATAGAAGAGTGCTTTAGAGGATGAAAGTAGGACAGTCTAAGTGTAGATATATTGGCATATTGGTGTAAAATTTTAGAAGATAAATACTGTGTGAGGTTCCTGTCTCTTGGTGTTTAATTTCCATGTCATTACAATCAAAGAAAGAAAGACTTGATTCAAGAAAGGACTAAACTCAAAACCACATATTGCAGTTTATTTGGAATTTCAGTGAAAACATTAGGTGCTGGCACTAAGTTATTAGGATTTTTTCAAGGAAGGTGAAAAACGCCATTGCTTAGAAGGATTTAATAGTAGAATAACCAACTGTTTGTGTGAAGTGGTTTAAAAGCTTTTGGTCTGGAGTTGAGCAAAGATCTTCAGAAGGGAGAATTCATGGAATAGGGAACTAGGCCTAATTTTTCAGGCCATGTAAACCTAGATCTGAATTCCAACTTTTGTAGTTGCTTGTGATGTAACTTTGTGCATTTAACTTACACTTTCTGGATCTCAGACTTAATTTATTTGTCTAATGGACATCCTGAAGCTACCTCAAGGTGTTGTTATTATAAATGAAATGAATGAATGAAATATAAATATGTGAACCTGTTAGCCTATTGCCTGGTACTCAACAAATACTGTTCATGGGGTTCTTAAGACAAGAATACTGAAGTGGTTTGCCATTTCCTTCTCCAGTGGACCACATTTTGTCAGAACTCTCCACCAAGACCTGTTCGTCTTGGGTGGCCCTACATGGCATGGCTTAGTTTCGTTGAGTTAGACAAGGCTGTGGTCCATGTGATTAGACTGGCTAGTTTTCTGTGATTGTGGTTTTAGTATGTCTGCCCTCTGATGCCCTCTCAGCACCTAGAAAACTAAGATCATGGCATCTGGTTCCATCACTTCATGACAAGTAGATAGAGAAACAGTGGAAACAGTGGCTGACTTTGTTTTCTTGGGCTCCAAAATCACTGCAGATGGTGACTGCAGCCATGAAATTAAAAGATGCTTAGTCCTTGGAAGGAAAGTCATGACCAAACTAGACAGCATATTAAAAAGCAGAGAGATTACTTTGCCAACAAACATCCATCTCATCAAGGCTATGGTTTTCCCAGTAGTCATGTATGGATGTGAGAGTTGGACTATGAAGACAGCTGAACGCCAAAGAATTGATGCTTTCGAACTGTGGTGTTGGAGAAGACTCTTGAGAGTCCCTTGGACTGCAAGGAGATCCAACCAATCCATCCTAAAGGAGATCAGTCCTGAGTGTTCATTGGAAGGACTGATGTTGAAGCTGAAACTCTAATACTTTGATCACCTGATGTGAAGAGCTGGCTCATTTGAAAAGACCCTGATGCTGGGAAAGGTTGAGGGCAAGAGGAGAAGGGGATGACAGAGGATGAGATGGTTGGATGGCATCACCGACTCAGTAGAGATGAGTTTGAATAAACTCCGGGAGTTGGTGATGGACAGGGAGGCCTGGCATGCTGTGGTCCATAGGGTTGCAAAGAGTTGGACACGACTGAGTGACTGAACTGACAACAAATACTGCTCACTATCCTTCTTCCTTAAGAGGAGGACACAATTGTTATGGGAGAAGTTTGGAAAAATTCTCAAGTGAGACTTATTATGCTCTAGTAGGACCATGTAACACTCCCCCCCCCCCCCCCCCCCCACTGGGAGAGCTGATGGGACTAATGTCATGATACCTTTTCCATCTGCCCAGTAAGGAAGGGATGACACATTCTGTGGGGCTCAAGGATGCTTAAATCAGGGAGGAGTCCCATAGAGGATGAAAGTTGGCCAGTCTAAATGTAGATATATTGGCATAAAATTTGAGAGGATATATGCTATATGAGGTTCCTGTCTCTTTGTGTTTAATTTCCATGTCATTGCTGCTGCTACTGCTGCTGCTAAGTCACTTCAGTCATATCCGACTCTGTGTGACTCCACGGACGGCAGCCCACCAGGCTCCCCCGTCCCTGGGATTCTCTAGGCAAGAACACTGGAGTGGGTTGCCATTTTCTTCTCCAATGCATGAAAGTGAAAAGTGAAAGTGAAGTCACTTAGTCGTGTCCGACTCTTAGCAACCACATGGACTGGAGCCTACCAGGCTCCTCCATCCATGGGATTTTCCAGGCAAGAGTACTGGAGTGGGGTGCCACTGCCTTCTCCACAAGTAAAACTTAAGTAGCAACAAATCAATTACAAAAAACATTTTTATGGACTTTTAAACTTTAGAAAGCATCGTGTGTTCATTATCTAATGTAATCCTCAAATAAATTCCATGAAATAGTTATTATTTTCCCATTAGAAATTAGGAAGAGGCAATGACAACCCACTCCAGTACTCTTGTCTGGGAAATCTCATGGACAGAGGAGTTTTGCGATGAGTCAGACACGACTGAGCGACTTCACTTTCACTTTTTACCTTTATGCACTGAAGAAGGAAATAGCAACCCACTCCAGTATTCTTGCCTGGAGAATCCCAGGGATGGGGGAGCCTGGTGAGCTGCCATCTATGGGATTGCACAGAGTCAGTACATGACTGACACAAATTAGCAGCAGCAGCAGCATTAGAAATCACCACATACTAAGTCCTTAGTGAGTACCCAAGAAAAGCTGAAATCTTGAGTTGTTACACCTATTAATGCCAAGGGCTTTTTTTGTTTTTTTGGGGGGTTTTTTTCCTATGGGAATGTTGAATGCTAAAACTGACAGGGATTTTCAGTTCAAGATGGCAGACTAGAACACATATTTACTTTCTATTCCTTCTGAAACCATATTTAAATAAAAATGTAGAAATACCAAAGTTAATAAGCCAATAAAAGCCAAGATGTTGTGGAAGTCATCAACTACAAAAAATTTCAACATAGTTCTAGAAGGCAAAAAATGAAACAGAGTAATGAATAAAATAATTAAGGAAAGATTGTCCTAAGAAGGGTCTGCACAAAGCCAGTCAGCTTTTGGTGAGTTCTGGTTTTAATAAAAGGCAAGGAAAGACAAGGAGCTGAAAAACAAGGAAATTAGAGTTATTTTAGGGGAAAAAGTTACTTGAATGAGCTCCAGAGACCACTCAGCCTGATGCCATATTAATTCATGGATTACAATGGATTGTTGGTAAGCAAGACAAGAAAACAAGGAAGAAACAAAAATCAAGAGTTCGCTCCTTACTGAACTTCTCAAATGAGATCAAGGAATTATGGTTAAACGCCACGGCTGTAAATCATTTCTGCTCCTAGAGAGGTCAGATAGAGCTTATGATAATTTCTCGCTTTTTTCAGACATAATTTAGGTCTGAGAAAAAGCTTTTGTGTCCTCCAATCTCAAATCTTACTGGGGTTGGAAGTCCAAATTTGCTCTGACATACTATAAAAAGAATCTCAAGAGCAGAGGGCAAAACTAATTTATAATATATGAATTATGTCCAGTGTTATTTTAAATAGATTTTAAACTAAAATATATAAAGCTTCACTAATCAATACAATTCTGGGTTCTGAAACCTCTACATGTCACATGCCTGATGTGTAACACACAATGTCAGCCCAGGAGAAAGAAAATATTCCAATGAAATAAGCCAAAGAAACAAGACTCCAACTCAATAAAGCCATGTTAGACTATGATTTTTAAGTTCTTTCCTATTATTTTGAAGCTTCTACTTTGTGAATAATAACATGTTTCCCTTGTCCGAAACACCCAAGAGCGTGTCTTTTCTCCTGGGCATAAGCATCTCTAGAATTACACATAGTAGGAAAGAGTGGCCCAAGCTGACATGCCCACAGTGACCAAATTGTACTGACTATTTTAAACTGACACAGGGCTCCACTATGAAGCTGCAATAAATGATGTGTTTGCTTTCTAGACATGAATGAGTTGCCTTACTGAACATACTCCAGAAAGGCCATCCATAGTAACTGGCTTCTAATCCATACAGAATAATTCACTGGTAAATTTCTTTCAGGAAAGCCTACGATTTATTGAGACTATGATCTTTATGTATCTGGATCCTTCACACTAGACCAGAGGGAAAACCTCTGCTGGTGCTGTGCTGACAACTGGTGGTCCCTAACCTGCATCTTCTGAGCTCAGAACCCAGTGTGGTAGGTGATCAATTCATGAATTGAGCAAAAGAAAACCTTCTACAGGGTAGGATATAGGCTCATTATAGGTATGACACTCAGGGCTAAGTGCCATAAGGAGTACAAGAAAAGAACAGTAACACATGAAGCATGTATGACAAGGAGGCACCACAGCCCAGAGCAGGCTTGGTTCAAATCCTGGCTAAGCCGTTACCATCTGCACACCCTGAAGAACAGTCTAGAGTTTAACTGTTGTACCAAATTTCTAAAAAGAAGTGAAGAAAGAGCCTTACCTGCCAGGAAGGGAGGTTGTGGGGTGCAGCATCTGGCCAGGTGAGGGCTCTGCATTCCCTGCCGGCTGGAGACGATGGCAGAGGAGCAGCAGTGGAGAAGGTGCTCCTGGCTCCAGGCTTTGAAGAGAAGCTGGGAAGGTCCCCATAGGTGCTGGACCGCCCCCCGACAGGGTGGGTGGCTCCTGCACTCAGCTTTGCACAGGCCTCTGAGACCCAGGCAGGGAAGGGCTGACTGATACAAACGCAGGCACCAAGGTGGCTGCATGATGAGGTGCTAGACAGGATGAGCTCTGGAGGAGGAGGCCCCCACAGTCCTGAACAGTCTCTGCATGGTGGCCCATCTGGTGCCAAAACCTGGCACCCACAGTGGGAAGTCTTGGCTGCTAGAGAGTTCAGGACGGGTCATGCACTGGGGCCCCGCCCTTTGCCACATAATATGCCACGTGTGGGCTCGCAGCCCAGTTTCTCTGTGATGCGTATACCATGGACACATCACAAGTACCAGGCTGAGAAATCCTGCCTCCAGTGCGTGTTTGACCACGAGAGGAGTCAGAAGCTGGAGAGACACTCTCCCAGTTTCAAACTCTATTCTCAGGTCGCTTGGCGCACAATCTGTCCTATATGGGAAATTTATTGTGTAAATTTGTTTCCCTGCTTCTCCGCTGGCACCCGCTGGGCCGGCGCTCGCTGGTTTTGCCCTCTAGGGATGCCATCACGTCTGGCCGGGGCCACCCCGCTGCTCCAGCTCCTGCTTTACACCCTGGTCGCAGGCTGCTCAACCAAGATCGAGTACCTTTATCATCCAGCGTTTACATCGCGCCGAAAAGGCGGTACCCCATCCAGCAGGCTGGGTACTCCCCTGTGAGCGTCCTACCCCTGGCGAATTTGAGGCACTTGCCGAAGAAGCAGCCCATCTTGTCCACTCGTAATTCCATGATGTTCGGACCTTCGAGAGGAGTCAGAATTCCTCCACCGGGGCGCAAAATTACTCTCCTGCCTTCACTAACTGAGGTACCTGCCCATGTAGTCAAGGTTGGGAACCCGGTACCAACCAGGCACCTCCCACTTTGTTGCACAAAGGAGAGTGAGGCGGTCCAACAAGGAAGGCATAACAAAGGCATAACGAAGGAGAAAGGTCACACAGAGGCCAAAGGAGAGGACAATGGAAAGATACTAACAATGACACCCAGGCCCCAGGAGACCAGAAGGGTCCTCACGTCCCTCCAGTGCAGTCCTGAGCCTCCAAACCTCCTTCGGGTGCACTCAGAGAGAAAGTCCAATAAGAAAGGCCAGGTGTCCTGGATGAACTCTTCCTCCAAAAGCCTCACCATCTGCTTAGACGACACGGCTGGAGACGGCCAGCCTCCCTCGCAGCCTGGCCCCCTGGCCACGGTGCTCTCTGCCCCAAGTCCGTGCTGCGACCTGCTGCCCAAGAGGCCAATAGAAGTGGTGCTGGGTGAAGACCACCGACCCAGCTCCCCAGAGCCACTGATGTCTGGGAAGGCGCTGCAGCGTGAACAACCTTCAGACGCCCCACGGAGCAGCTCTTCTGCCCTGGGATCTGCCCGCAGTAGGCACCCCCTCAAGCGGAAGACACCCCTGCCACTGTTTCTGCCCCTGCCGCCACTGCTGCCACCACTGCCACCATCGCTGCCTCTGCCGTGGGGTCGCAGTGACCTTCCGCCGCCTCCGAAGCTTCCAGGCATGACTCTCGCCAAAACCCAGGGCACCCTGAGACGACGCATGAAGCGTCAGAGGAAAAAAATCCTGCAAGATGTCAGGAAGGCCATGCAACGCCGTGGTGCCCCTCCACCTGCCCCAGGGACCACAGGCTCCCTGGCTCCGGGCAGTCACAATATGGAGGTCCTGCCTACCACCAGCCACTTGGCCGACCTGTCTTCCAGATTCCCCAGTCTGGCTGGCCTTCCACCTTATATGCATCAGGAGGCAAGACACACAGCCCCTGAATCCACTGCGCGAATTATCCATAAGGAGAATGAAGGCACTCGGTGTTCAGTCAGAGCAACACCACCTTTTATTTCTGACCTCTCCACACCTCTGAGCACCCCAACCCTCTCCTTCCAGCCACCCTCCTACAGAAATGAATCCCCAACACCCATGTGTGTAGATTCTCCCCCTCCCTTATCCTTACTGCCCCCTCTTCCAGACCCTCCCATCGCTCCCCCTGTTCTAACGGAGCAGCCCATCACTTTTCCTGCAGTCCCTTCTACCACCACAGTCACGATATCTACAAGTGTGCCTTCTCCTTCAGATTCGGGCATCACTGACATGGACACTACTCCCCCTTCTCTAGCTGTCATTTTCCAGTCTCCCCCAGGTATTCGGGTGGAGCAGAAACGCGCTGCAAAGAGACGACACACCACCATCCCATCTGTGCCTGTGGTCTCCTGCCACGCTTCCTTTGACTCCCGAAACAACCCTCAGCCCACACTTTTGACCACTGGTGAGCAGAAGAAAGCCTCTGTCTTGCCCAGCCCCCCATCTGGGGCTCCCTCTGCCATCTTTCCCCAGCCCGCACCTGGGAACCAGGCTGCCGTCTTCCCCGGGACCCCACCTGGGAACCAGGCTGCTGTCTTCCCCAGGCCCCCACCTAGGACTCCAGCTGCCGTTCTTCCCGGGCCCCAACCTGGGGATCAGGCTGCCGTCTTCCCCGGGCCCCCACCTGGGAATCAGGCTGCCCTCTTCCCCGGGCCCCAACCTGGGAACCAGGCTGCCGTCTTCCCTGGGCCCCCACCTGGGAATCAGGCTGCCGTCTTCCCCGGGCCCCAACCTGGGAATCAGGCTGCCGTCTTCCCCGGGCCCCCACCTGGGAACCAGGCTGCCGTCTTCCCCGGGCCCCAACCTGGGAACCAGGCTGCCGTCTTCCCCGGGCCCCCACCTGGGAACCAGGCTGCCGTCTTCCCCGGGCCCCCACCTGGGAACCAGGCTGCCGTCTTCCCCAGGCCCCCACCTGGGAATTAGGCTGCTGTCCTTCCCAGCCCCCCACCTAGAGCCCCAGTTGATGTCTCCCTTGGTCCCCCATCCACAGCCTTGGGTCCCGCCTTCCCCAGCCCCACTATGGAGGACTCCTGCCGGTATCTTCCCCATCCCTCCATCTAGGGTTCTGGCCACTTCTCCCTTGGCCCCCCATCTATGGCTTTGGGTCCTGTCTTCCCTGGCCTCCCCATCTAGGGCTTTGGCTGTTTCCCTCAATCCCCAAATCCTGCCTCAACCAGCCCCCCAACTATGGCTTCAACTCCTGTTTCCCCCAACCCCTCATCTATAAGCTTCAGCTCCTGTTTACCCCACCCCCACATCTATGGCTTCAGTTCCTGTTTTTCCCAGCCCCTCACCTATGGCTCTGGCAGTTATCTGTGCTCCAGCAGATGGCATCTCGACAGATGTCAAACCAGTCTTTGACATCGATGCTGTGCATACAACACCTCCTCCTCAGACTGTTATTTTCCAGTCTCCCTCTGACTCCAAGGAGAACCACTACCCATATCACATGGCTGTTCTTGGTTCTGAGAACACAGCACCCAGTGGTGGCAATGCCTGGACCCAAGCCTCGACTTATTTACCTGTGGACTTGGTCAACAGAGGGACCCATGTTTCACGTGAAGCTTGAAACCCAGAAGCTTGGACCCAGAACTCACCATTCAGCCCACATCTGGGGCCAACAATAGGAAGAAGCCTAAGAAGTCTATTCCACTGGGAAACCCATTAGCCCTAGAAGAAGATAGAAAGCTAACCTCTTCTGCAGTCCAGCCACCCAGAGGAAGCATAATGGATTCAGGTTTGCCAGATCCCCTGTCTGCTACCACCACCACCAACATGCAGCTGGCCTTTGTCCACAACTCAGGTATTTTCCCCAGGGATGTATTTGCTACTACTGGTTTTGGAGTGGATACCACAGTGCCTGATACTGGAGACAGTAGCTTGCTTTCTGCTAGTACCATATCAGGCCCACTGTTGATGGGACCTGCAGCCTCTATGGATGGTGGGACTTTGGGGGTTGGTATGAATGCCCTAGGCCTCACTTATTCAGAAGCATCTGGCCCACCTAACTTTTGGACAGAATGATGTGGGGCACCCAGCACCACTTGTGTTCCTACTGTGGGCCAGATCACCTGGGGGTCATCTCAGTGCAGCATGGCTGCTGCAGTAGGAAGGGAAAGCCATCATCCCAGCATCCGGGCACATATCTGCTGTCAACTGAATCCAAATGCCTGGCGTCTACCTGAGCCGAATCCAGGTGATAGAGTGATGGCAGGGGACACCACCAACCTTATGGTTAGAGGTCAGGGTGTTACCACTTCCTATCGCTGCACCCAGGACCCACATGAGTGTAGAAAATCTACAGTTACAAATCCCATCACCATGGAGAAGAAATTTGTGTTAAGGGACAAGTCAATTTCCACTTTCCACCAGAGCCACACCGCATCCATTGGATTTGCAAGTGGGAGACCCACCCCTGGCTTGGAACCCACCTGTCCAAGATGCAAGTGGTGTGGTATAGGAGGGAACAACATCATTCCCAGGATTGGAGGACCTGGTATCCACACTTGCCATCAGTACAACTGATGAGCAACATCAGATGAGCAACATCTCATCTAGGATGGCAGGCCCCAGTATCAACACCTGCCATTGGACTTGGAACTCATATATGCAAAGCACAGAGGGGGCGTTGGGGGACAGCACCGCATCTGCTATGACTGAGTACACTTCCGGTGTTCCATTCACACAAAGCACCCAGGCCTCCCCAGCCCAAACCCACACAGTACGACGGGGGATAGCACCATATATACTTAGAGAGGAACTTCTATGCCCAGGACACCTGGGAACCCAACTCAGGGCACCCCTCTGACTTTGGAGCACAGTGTTGTGTTTGGCGGCTGAGCTGGACTGTGAAGAAGGCTGAGTGCCGAAGAATTGATGCTTTTGAACTGTGGTGTTGGAGAAGACTCTTGAGAGTCCCTTGGACTGCAAGAAGATCCAGCCAGTCCATTCTGAAGGAGATCAATCCTGGAATTTCTTTAGAAGGAATGATGCTAAAGCTGAAACTCCAGTATTTTGGCCACCTCATGCGAAGAGTTGACTCATTGGAGAAGACTCTGATGCAACAAATAAAGAGCATATCCTATTCTACAGGTCCTCTGCAATGATGAACGGGCTTTGCTGGAAAACGACTCTGCCCATTTAAGTGGAACTGTTAACCTGCTGTCTTCTTACAATGAGACAAAGGACCACACTCTCAGCGGTGTGCAGGAGTGTGTGTTGTATGTGCATGGGTGAGGCAAGTGGGTGTGTGTGTGTTGCAAGGTGAGAAACATATGAGCCCAGTTCAGAACTATATACCAGACTTGACAAGTTCCATTTGGAGGATGGGAAATAAACTGCATGTATCATCCACTGTGCCATCCCTGGTTTGACTGTAAACTTGGCCGACCCAAACTTCTGGCTATTTTCCCTACATGTGCAACTGGCAGGGCGCCCACTGCTATCTTTAGCTGCTTCCTCTCCCCCTATCCATTTGCCTCAGTGGGCCTTTATTTTTCCCAGCTTTATGTACAAACATGTATATATGTAATTTAGATATAAATAAAAACTTATTCTTGTTAATGTACTACTGTTTATGTGTCTTTACTTGTTGATATACATGAGTCGTGATGTGTTGAGGCAGACTTGAGGTTGCAAAATTTTCTGGGTCCCAGTGACTGGGTTATGGAGCGAGGCACACATTATGACCATGTGTGCTGACTCCTGAAATCTGCTTTGAGTGTAAGGAGTGGCAGTCCAGGAAGAACTAAGGTCCAGAGCAGGGAGAGACAGGGCAACTCATCCTTACTTCTCTATGTCTCTCTCTCCCCCTGCCCCCACCCCACACTACTCCAACCACACTAAAGGCTAGATCATCCCTGATGTGTGAAGAGGAAACACACTTTATGGTTTTCATTTTGAAAATGTTTAAATGTCTCTTTTGTGCATCTTTTTATCCGATTGAGACTTAGGCCAGTCATCTTTGTATATTCCCACTTCACCCAGAGAGGATGGATTTTGTATCCAGGTTCATGTGTCTGGTGAAACAAAGGAAGAGTCCATGCCTGCTCTGTAATTGTTGAAAATTTAAGTTTACTTCAAGTTTATCGTACTGCTTAAAGTATCAGAAAAGATTCTCTTGAATAACTGGCTTGGCTCTGAGATAGGTTGCTAAAACACCAAACGTAAGAGTTACAACTGTGTCCAGTTCTTGCAGACCCTAGAGTTCTGCTGGGCCTCCATTAGGTTCAATAAAGGCAAAATCCCTGACTCTATGTAGCCTATCTTTTAGTCAGAGGGGAGAACAGAAATCAACGTCAATTATCTGACAAGTTGGTGGCGTGGTTTAGTCGCTAAGTTGTGCAGACTCTTTGCAACCCCAGGGACGGTAGCCCACCTGTAGGCTCCCAGGCAAGAATACTGGAATGGGTTGCCATTTCCTTCTCCAGGGGCTCTTCCTGACCCAGATTTCAGGCCAGGTTTCCTGCATTACAGGTGGATTCTTTACTGACTGAGCCACCAGGGAAGCCTAGTAACTAATGCAATAGAGACTAAGCAGTATATGGGAAATTGACCTTGTGGACAAAGAAACAAGGTTTTAAAGTTAAATAGTAGACAAGATAAGTCTTACTGGGAAGGTGGAATTTGAACAGTGTAGAGGGAGGCAACTGAGTCAGATATATGAGGAAAAAGCATTTCAGATAATGGGAATAACCTCTCCAAGGCCCAGAAGAAGGATACCAGTGTCCTCAGGGAAAAGCTAGTAAATAATGTGGCTGGAATAGAGTCAGAAAGTGGGAAGGAAGAAGAGAAGAGGAAAGGAGGATGGAGAAGATGTGGATTGAATGGTGGCATCATCATTTATTGATTGTGTGATCACAAAGTTAATTCAACCTTCAAGTGTTTCAGTGAAATCAGTGATTTTCCTATGGCCAATTTACCTCACACGAGTTTTAGAAGGATAAAATAACACAGGGAAATGAATTATAAGCCACTGTTATTATTCTACACACAAAGACAGGTAGAGACAGATATAGAGCGTTAAGACTGAATTCTTTTGTCCCCCTCCACAGATTCATATATTGAAGCCCTATCCCCTTATGTATGATGGAATTAGGAAACGGAGTTTTTAGGAGGTAACTAGGTTTAGAAGGGGGAAGGCAATGGCACCCCACTCCAGTACTTTTGCCTGGAGAATCCCATGGACGGAGGAGCCTGGTGGGCTCCAGTCCATGGGGTTGCTGAGAGTTGGACACAACTGAGCGACTTCACTTTCACTTTTCACTTTCATACATTGGAGAAGGAAATGGCAACCCACTCCAGTGTTCTTGCCTGGAGAATCCCAGGGATGGGGGAGCCTGGTGAGCTTCCGTCTATGGGGTCACACAAAGTTGGACACGACTGAAGCGACTTAGCAGCAGCAGCAGCAGGTTTAGAAGAGGCCATGAAGGTAGAGCTGCCATGATGGGATTAGCTCTTAGAAGAAACAGAAAATACATTAGAGCTTTCTCTCTCCACCATGTGAGGGGGACACAGCAAGAAGATCATCCTCTGCAAGCCACAAATGAAGGACTCACCTGGAAGCAGATCTGCCTTGATCTTAGACTTCCCAGCAGTGTGAAGTGTCTGTTGTTTAAGCCACTTAGTCTGTGCTATTTTGTTATAGCAGCCTGAGCAGACTAATGCAGGTAGGTGAGTGGGGAAAGGATGATTGATAGATACATAGACGGAGAGAGAGCATGCATGTGTATACTTAATGAATTACTTCAAATGTCTTCACCGGGCAATTCAAATAGGAGATTCCCATTTTATTTATTTTTTTTTTTTTTGCTTTTTAATTAAATTTTATTTTGCTTAACTTTACAATATTGTATTGCTTTTGCCATACATCGAGGTGGATCCGCCACCAGTATACACGTGCTCCCCATCCTGAACCCTCCTCCCCACTCCCTCCCCATACCATCCCTCTGGAGATTCCCATTTTAAAGGGAGCGTAAAAGTGCTTGCTTTCATGAAGCATACAGATGGAAAAATACGGTAACTCCAGCCTAAAAATGCACAGCACTGAGCCTAACACAATATTTCTGAGATTAGTCCCACAGAACAAAGAACACCATCACAGAGAGCCTGACAGCCTCCTCCCGGCACCCTGCCGCCTGATTCATCTACTCTAAGTTGTTTGTTACACCTCCAGAGGATCAAAGCTCCTGCTCCCTGACTTCAGAGACTCTCCCTCCCTTTGTTGTCAGAACGGCCTCCCAGAAGCAGGGTTGAAATCCAGTTTGCTTCTAAATAGTCCCACACCTTCTCTCGGCCTTGCTGGCAATGTTACCAGGGACAATTTTTAAATTTTAAAATTTATAATGCTTTTCATTAAAAAAAAAAAAAACCCTTCAAAGCTGAAAAGAACCATTCTGATGTGGCAAGCACTTAACAAATGTATGAGATGTAAAGATGATTTTGAATTTCACATTTTAACACATTTACACAGTTGAAGCTATTTCTTAACAAATTAAATATTTTTGTGAAAATAATATGTGGACAGGATAGCATTTCAAACACAGAAATTCAACTCTTCTAACCCCAGTCCCCCTCTCCAGAGACAGTTTTTGGCCACATGAATGTTACCCCCATAATTCGAAACATTATGTTTATCTGCTGTATCCATTGTAGATGGATTTTAGCACCCTAGCATGAGGCAGGAAGATAAACTCCTACCCCCACTACTTCTCATCCCTCTTCCTTTCAATACATCATATTCATTTCATTACTTATGTCGCTTCTCTTCTGTAATGCCATACAATTTTGCTGGCTTTTACTGAAGTGGTAGCATAGTGGCTAAAAGCCTTGGTTCTGGAGATGGACCACTTGGCTTGGAAGCTTTGTTCTTCAGGTTATTAGCTCTGCAATCCTGAGCAACTTACTCAACCTTCCTGGGCCTCTGTTTCCTCACCTGTCCGTTGAGGAAATGGATGATAACCACCACTGCATGGAGTTGCTCATGATGATGCAAATAATAACACATTTGCAGCCTTCGATGTCCAACACACAGAAGCTCTCAAGAAATATTAGCTATAGTACATAGCTACAGTATTCACTTTCACTCTAATCCCATCATTGTCTTCACGCCTGAGACTGCTTGTGCCCCCAGTTCTGTCTTTCCCCTTGTACAACTCACCTTTTGTCAACAGCATGCTTGCTTTGTTTACCTGTGATGATAATATTTACAATTTGCTATGCCATCACAACAAAGTGACCTGTGTTTTATTTACAGGTTGATGCTATGGGCTGAAAACCAGAAAGTTAAATTAACTAAGTTCTGAGCAGTCCTGGGGACAACAGGATGGTAGAACTGTATTTTCCTCTCTGTAGGTATGATGCTCCTATTTCTATCTCTAACATCAACTGTTTAAACTCATGCTGTATTTCAGTTTGCTTTTTCCTCCAACTGCTATTTTCTCACAAAAGTTCATTACTTTTCCTAAAATTTGACCCACCTTCTTTTGTTCTCCTTGCACCATTTTCCCAGAATAAACTATTTTTTAAATGTTCAAACTGAACACTGTTTCCTTGCCTGGATCTTTGGAAGGAATGATGCTAAAACTGAAACTCCAGTATTTTGGCCACCTCATGCGAAGAGTTGACTCATTGGAGAAGACTCTGATGCTGGGAGGGATTGAGGGCAAGAGGAGAAGGGGACAACAGAGGATGAGATGGCTGGATGGCATCACTGACTTGATGGGTGTGAGTCTGAGTGACCTTCGGGAGCTGGTGATGGACAGGGAGGCCTGGCGTGCTGCGGTTCATGGGGTCGCAAAGAGTCGGACATGACTGAGCAACTGATCTGATCTGATAGTAATTTCTATGACTTCAAATCCAGCTTTAAATATAGATGTGTTTAGGTATTTCTAGAAGGATGGGAATTAGTTTGAAGCATAAAGAGCTTAATACAGTATATATAATATAGTATATTATAGTATAGTATAGTATACATAATATAGTAATTTCTATGACTTCAAATCCAGCTTTAAATGTAGATGTGTTTAGGTAATCAGTGAGTTTCTTTTCTACTTACATCTGATATTTTAAGGTGGGTAAAAAAGGTATCTTGTCAATTCACCACATATTTATTTATTTGTTTGTTACTTAGAAATAATAGAGAATAATGACCAGTAGCCCTTACTCTCAGAGAGCTTAGATTCTGATTGGGGAATTGTGATTTCAGTTATACCTGAAGAATTTAAAATATAAAAATTCTTGACAGTTTTCAATCTTTTTAATACTTTTTTTTTTCAGACTTTGGTTAGAAAGTAAAATAAGCCAAATTAAACCACTATTTTTACAATGGTTTCCAAAAACATTTTCAGTTGAAATAGGCAAGTATCGCTCCAGAATTTTAATTAAGAGACTAACAACGTGATATACGTCCTTTAAGGTACTAGACTATCTGTGGTGCTTATTTTATTTGAAGCAATTGAATTAGTCTATAACTTTGTATTCTTTCCTGGGAGATCCCATGGACAGAGGAGCCTGCCTGACTATAGTCCATGGGATGGCAAAAGTTGGACATGACTTAGCGACTAAACCACCACCTCCATAACTTATGATGATCACACTGAGAGAACTTTTAAGCTTTTATTGCCTTGATCCAAAGTACTATTGCATGAATATTGGAGTACCATGATAAGTGCTTTATAAGAAGGGTTTTTTGGGTCTACATAATGGTGGCATGCTGCACTGTTGTTGTTCCCATTCTACAGATGGGAAAAGAAACAAAGGAACTGTTACGACAGTCACATTGGGGGAAAAAGGCTTGAGGAATTTTATGCTCCAGATATTCAAATACAAAGAGTATGTAGTAATGACAGATAATTTCTTGTGACCATTTTATCTAATAATCTTTCATTTGTTCTTAATTAAAAGAAAGAAGAATTGAAACTGCAGCAGTGCCTTTGGTTCACTCCTGTATTTGAACCTACAGATCTAGAACTTCTCATCCGGAAGTTCTAGTATGTCCATATTCTTACATATTGTGGACTCTATCATAAGAAGCCATTCCACTGTACAGTAATATAATAATTCTTAAAATATAATATATATCTTAATTACTTACAATATTATATACACTATGTATAAATGCATTATATACATTATATGGAAGCAATGTGTTGCATTCTGTCATCATATTTTACTAGCTAATTTTGAACCTGTTTCCATCATTTTAATTCAGCTTGCTTTCTTGGCAGCTCAGACACCCTAGTAAGTGAAGAGCCAAGTATACTCAACTTGACACACTAGTGGTGAAGAACCAGGATTCAGATCCAGGCCTGAATGACTCTAGAAGCATATGTCCTTCACTGTGCTTTGCTTCTACCCTGATTTAAGATTTACTTTTTATAACTCTAGTTTTACCTAAGTTCGAATTGTTAAGTCTTACATGTATTTTGGAATCACTGTACATGTAAGAGCATAAAGAATACACCTTAGGAAGTTACAGGCCAGAATAAATTAGATGTACATAGTTCATCAACATTAGCTAGAGAATCATCACCTTCAAGTGTGGTCATGTGAAATTATTCATGGAAACTCAGCCAAAAATAGCAGAAGCTATCCATTGTGTATGCAGTAACATGTTAAATGAGATAATCTGTTTTGTTTTGGTCAAATACTCAAGAAAATTGGAGGCTCTGATTCTTACCTTCCAAAATGAGGTTTGAAACTACTTGACCTGAACTGCTAAAGAAGAAGGTCAAAAAACCAGTTGAAGTCTTCAGTTTCCTGCCAAGATGGGATAAAAGGGATTAGTTTTACTCTCCCTCCTGGGAGGCTGGGAATAGTATCTGTTCCCACCAACCTCCCTGGAAAATCTCATGTTATATTAGGCTTTAACATGATTAGGCTTAATCATGTTATATTAGAGCCTTCAGAAGGCTCAGTGATGGGGAACCATTCAGTACAGTTAAGTTGCTCAGTAGTGTCTGACTCTTTGAGACCCCATGAATTGCAGCACACCAGGCCTCCCTGTCCATCACCAACTCCCAGAGTTTACCCAAACTCATGTCCCTTGAGTCGGTGATGCCATCCAGCCATCTCATCCTCTGTTGTCCCCTTCTCCTCCTGCCCTCAACCTTTCCCAACATCTGGGTCTTTTCCAATGAGTCAGCTCTTCGCATCAGGTGGCCAAAGTATTGGAGTTTCAGCTTCAACATCAGTCCTTCCAATGAACACCCAGGACTGATCTCCTTTAGGATGAACTGGTTGGATCTCCTTGCAGTCCAAGAAACTCTCAAGAGTCTTCTCCAACACTACAGTTCAAAAACATCAATTCTTCGGTGTCAGCCTTCTTTATAGTCCAACTCTCACATCCATACATGACCACTGGAAAAACCATAGCCTTGACTAGATGGATCTTTGTTGACAAAGTAATCTCTTTACTTTTTAATATGCTGTCTAGGTTGGTCACAACTTTCCTTCCAAAGAGTAAGCATCTTTTAATTTCATGGCTGCAATCACCATCTGCAGTGATTTTGGAGCCCAGAAAAATAAAGTCAGCCACTGTTTCCCCATCTATTTTCTATGAAGTGATGGGACTGGATGCCATGATCTTAGTTTTCTGAATGTTGAGCTTTAAGCCAACTTTTCACTCTCTTCTTTCCCTTTCATCAAGAGGCTCTTTAGTTCTTTGATTTCTGCCATAAGGGTGGTGTCATCTGCATATCTGAGGTTATTGAGATTTCTCCCAGCAATCTTGATTCCAGCTTGTGCTTCCTCCAGCCCATTGTTTCTCATGATGTACTCTGCATAGAAGTTAAATAAGCAGGGTGACAATATACAGCCTTAATGTATTCCTTTTCCTATTTGGAGCCAGTCTGTTGTTCTATGTCCAGTTCTAACTGTTGCTTCCTGACCTGCATACAGGTGTCTCAAGAGGCAGGTCAGGTTGTCTGGTATTCCCATCTTTTTCAGAATTTTCCACAGTTTATTGTGATCCACACAGTCAAAGGCTTTGGCATAGTCAATAAAGCAGAAATAGATGTTTTTTCTGGAACTCTCTTGCTTATTTGATGATCTAGCGGATGTTGGCAATTAGATCTCTGGCTCCTCTGCCTTTTCTAAAACCAGCTTGAGCATCTCAAAGTTCACGTACTGCTGAAGCCTGGCTTACAGAATTTTGAGGATTACTTTACTAGTGTTGTGAGATGAGTGCCATTGTGCAGTAGTTTGAGCATTCTTTGGCATTGCCTTTCTTTGGGATTAGAATGAAAATTGACCTTTTCCAGTCCTATGGCCACAGCTGAGTTTTCCAAATTTGCTGACATATTGAGGAGAACCATTAGATTGATAAATACTCTGGTCTCACCTGCAGATCTTAAAAAAATTTTTTTATTCAAATATAGTTAATTTACAATATTGTGTTAGTTTTAGATACACAGCAATGTTATCCAGTTATACATATATAATGGGCTTCCCGAATGAGTCAGACAGTAAAGAATCCACCTGTCAATGCAGGAGACCCAGGTTTGATCCCAAGGTTGGGAAGACCCCCTGGAGGAAGAAATGGCAACCCACTCCAGTATTCTTGCCTGGAGAACTCTATGGACAGAGAAGCCTGGCAGGCTACAGTCCATGTGGTTGCAAAGAGTCACACATGACTAAGTGATTAACCCACACACACATATATAAATATATCTTTTATACTATATATATATTTCAAATTCTTATCCCTTATAAGTTATTATAAAATATGGAATTAGTTCCTTGTGCTATATAGTAGGTCCTTGTTGGTTATCTAATTTATATGTAGTAGTGTGTGTATGTTAATCCCAAACTCCTAATTTATCCTGTCATATCTTTCCCCTTTGGTAACTCTAAGTTCCTACCTAACAATTCTTAAAAGCAAGACCTAAAAGCATAAAATTGTTTTCAAGTGATTTAACCACAATGAGATGCCACCATACAACTATTTGAATGGCTCAAAGAAACATCTGACCATACCAAGTATTAGCAAGGATATTTAAAAACTGGAACTCTCATATACCATAGGTGAGAATGTAAGAAAGATGCTATACCACTTTTCAAAAAAGGCAATTTCTTATGAAGTTAAATATACCCAGCCATCACACCCCTAGGTACTTGCCCAGGAGAAATAGAAAATTATCTTCACAAAGATTTATACATGAATATTTATAGTAGCTTTATTTACAAACAGCCTCAAACTGGTAACAATCAAAATGTCCATCAATAGGTGAATAAATAAATCATGGTATAGTCATACAATGGAATACTGTTCTGTGATAAAGGAGTGAACCATCACACCTGAATGAATCTCAAAACATGCTGAATGAAAGAAAGTAAAAAAAACAGTACACATTTGCACAGCAGTGTGAATGTACAGTCAAAAAGGGTTAAAATGGTACATTTTATGTCATGCCTATTTTGCCATAATAAAAAAAGAGTACTTGCTCTGTGATTCTTTTATATTTATGAAAATATAGAAAAATCAACTAATCTATGGTAACAGAAAGCAGATCGGTGGTTTTGGAAGGGATCAGGACACAGAAGGAAGGATTACTAAGGGGGAGAAGCAAACTGGTTGAAGTGATGGGCACCACTCCCGTTTTTCCAACAGCGTTTGCTCATGTTGTGTCCCTGTGTCACACTTTGCTAATTCTTGCAATATTTATTATTTTCATTATTAATGTAGTTGTGACAGTGTTCTGTGATCAGCGCCAAAGAATTGATGCTTTTGAACTGTGGTGTTGGAGAGGACTCTTGAGAGTCCCTTGGACTGCAAGGAGATCCAACCAGTCCATTCTGAAGGAGATCAGCCCTGGGATTTCTTTGGAGGGAATGATGCTAAAGCTGAAACTCCAGTACTTTGCCCACCTCATTCGAAGAGTTGACTCATTGGAGAAGACTGTGATGCTGGGAGGGATTAGGGGCAGGAGGAGAAGGGGACGACAGAGGATGAGATGGCTGGATGGCATCACTGACTCGATGGACATGAGTCTGAGTGACCTCTGGAAGTTGGTGATGGACAGGGAGGCCTGGTGTGCTGCAACTCATGGGGTCACAAAGAGTCGGACATGACTGAGCGACTGAACTGAACTGAAGGCACAACTATTGGCTCACTGAAGGTGGCTTAGATGATGGTTAGTATTTTTTAGCAGTAAAGTGTTTTTTATTTAAGAAACGTACCCTTTTTTTTCTTAGACAAAATAATATTGCATACCTAATAGACTACAGCATAGTGTAGGCATAATTTTTATATGCTTATATGAGAAAACAATAGCCTTGTATGACCCTCTTTATTGTGATATTTGCTTTATTGCAGTAGTTGGAACCAAACCTATAAAATCTCCAAGGTATGCCTGTTTTAAAATGTGTCCAAGATTTGTTTTATTCAGATATGGTAACACATGCAGACATGGAAATGTCATGAAGAAATTTGTGTACTTACAGTTCCCTGGAAACAGAAGGCATGCGGTGTCACACAGGGTGACCTGGGAAAGTGATGGAATCAGTCAGGAGGCAAAGTGAGGGGAAACATGGACAAGTGCCTTTCTGGTGATTTCTGTGGGAAAAGCAAGATGAGACAGAGAAGACAGGCTTAGGATTAGCTAGTTTGAATCATCTCAGCAGACTCTGGCTTCTTCTACTTGTCTGATACTTAGCACTAGGGTGGTTAGGATGGGTGGAGAGTATCTTGCCATCTGAGAGCCCTGTTGAGGGTCTAATAAAGGAAGTGGTAGGGGCCAGGGCCTCTGGAGGCTGGTTTGCTTTTGAAGAGCATGCTTTTGGGCAAGTGCTTACTTCACTAGGATTTAGCCAACCCTGGGAGGGGTAATTCCTTCCTGTGTCAGCAAGACCTCAAAATGTCAAAGCAGAAGGAAATACAGAAAAATCATAATACAGTAAATAAGAGTGAGAAGATGAGTCATGTATATATTGCCCATTTAGATGAGGCCCAGGGATAGAATGGGCTTTCCTGGTAGCTCAGCTGGTAAAGAATCTGCATGTAGTGCAGGAGACCCCAGTTTGATTCTCGGGTTGGGAAGATCCTTTGGAGAAGGGATAGGCTACCCACTCTAGTATTCATGTGCTTTCCTGGTGACTCAGATGGTAAGGAATCTGCCTGCAGTGTGGGAGGCCTGGGTTTGATCCCTGGGTTGGGAAGATCCCCTGGAGGGGAGAGCATGGCAACTCACTCCAGTATTTTTGCCTAAAGAATCCCCATGGACAGAGGAGCATGGTGGGCTACAGTCCATGGGGTCACAAAGAGTCAGACATGACTGAGCAACTGAGCATAGCACAGGGATAGCATGGACCATAATGTCTTAGTAGCTTCAGTTGTGTCCGATGGATCTTTGTGAACTGATGGATTGTAGTCTGCCAGGCTCCTCTGTCCATGGGATTCTTCAGGCAAGAATACTGGAGTGGGTTGCCATCCCCTTCTCCATGGGATCTTCCTGACTCAGGGGTCGAACCTGAGTCTCCTGCATTGCAGGTGGGTTCTTTACCATCTGAGCCATCAGGGAAGCTCTAATGGACCATGGAATAGGTTTAATGGCTGTTAGTGCCTTGGGAGCAATTAAAACATAGATTTTTATAAGTTTGGGCTTCTGAAACTTTCTTGTGCATGCAAATCACCAGGGATCTTGTCAAAGTGCAGATTCTTATTTAGAAAGTCTGGAGTAAGGCCTGAGAATCTGAATTTCTAACAAGCTACAGTGCTGTTGGTGTAAGATAACCCATGATACAGTAAAGTTCTGAGTGCTTGAATGAGCAATGGGTAGGAATATGGGTTGAAGTGTTGATTCTGCTACTTGGTAATTGGATAATTCTGGGGAATGTACCTAACCTATGAAAACCTTGTATTCCTTACAGATAAGGTGGGAGTTATAACAGTATCTACCTCAGAAGATTATTGTGATGGTTAAATGAAGTATTACTTAAGGGTGCTCAGTGAAAGGCAGTCAAAAGTAAGAAAAGTTGGGGTGGGTTTCTAAGACAGCTTACTGTTTCCTAAATTGCAAGAGTGGGATAATTTAGGGATCCTATTCTTGCAAGGATCTCCTTTGCCATCTGTCTGGTGAGAAGATTTTTGGCTTCTGTATCTACAGTGATGGGAAGAATTCATTTGGAGGCCATTTTGTTTCTAGACTGCTCTGTTCATTTCAGAGATTTTTTTTTTTAATTATTTAGAGATAAAGTCAGCTGCAGCCACGTAGTTATAGGTCTATTGCTTGAGGCAACTCAGAAGGAGAAAGGTCTGCCCTCCCAACCCCCTTTCATTTTTCTGATACATCCAGAGTTTCACATTTAACCAAGCCTACTCACAATTACTGTATTCTCTGTGGTCGATACCAACGACTTTGAGTGATAAGAGGTAAGTGGTTATAGTACATCTCCCACAACCTCATTACAATGAGACACTCAGACAGAAGTATAAACATACTTTTAAACAAGCATGCACAAAAACAATACCATCTACAGCAAACTCAAAACATTCTTGACTCTCAGGCTTTGTAAGGGCTCAAAGAGCACTTTGTATGAAAGTGTCACTCAGTAAACATAATATCCCAGTGGGAGGAATCATTTCATTTTCTAGGCTCTGAGAAGCAGCAGGACACAGAGGTTGAGAGGTCTGTGCCCAGGATGCTGTTCTGAAGAGTGTGGACTGTCAGGGTTTTATATCTTTTTTCCTCCTACAAAGGGAGAAGGATTTAAATGTAATCATGAATTTGAATAATCCTTTGGTTGGTTGTTTATAAGGATAAACAACCTCCTCACTCAGTTTAGGTGAAAGAAGGTTTATGATCAGGAATGTTTCATAGAATTCAAGGGCAGAAATCACAGCTGAGGGTAATGAGAAACTGGAGCTACAAGTGTAACCTTCAGTGACCAAGGAAGGCCTTGGTCACTTCCCACCTCTCTTGGTCAGGTATCATATGACCCCTTCCCTGAAATTCACTTCACATTTTACTTTTTTATAGAACATGTCTTCCATTTAATTTTCCAAAGACCCATCCTAGCCATCTTCAAACTACCTGCAACCCCTGGGTCTGTGTTACTTTCAGACCAGGACACTCAGCTAAGCAATGTGATCACTACTCCAATTCCAAGTTCTGAGTATAGGAAGATTTGACACAAGACTGATACAACTTGAATCAGTTGCTTCTCCTTGCTCCAACTAGCAGCAGGTAGTGTAAAGTTACTTGACTAGTCATAGGACCAGTTTCAGTTGGGAAGAACACAGGGCATAGGCAAGGAATTTGAATGCCATGCCTGCTCTGGCCTTGCCATCTAATCTGTTAGTCATTGAAACTGTTTTGTTAACCAAGAAATTCATTGAGCACCCATTTGATATATTCATCACAAGCAGTTGGTAAGTAGGAATCAGGACTTTGGCAGAGAGTGGACCTTCTTGTTTGTCATTGATTGACTTCAGTTAGTAACCTTTGGGCTGTAGAGTCAGTTATAAATATACTGTCTGTATCCTTACCCACATTTTTCTACTTTGTCTATAATGTTCTAAGGAATGCCAGTGATATTTTCCTAGTCTTAAAATCCTGTGGGGAAAAATGATAGTAGATCAACAGGTGTGAGCATCAGAAAGAGCAGGCGGAACAACAGAATGAGCTTTCTTCTGAAAGTCAAAATCTCTCTGATAGTTACTGTATAGTTAACCTTTTTACACTTCTTCTAGTCTAATCTTTATAAATAAAAAATTAAAGTTTTTATTTCAAGTTGTCTTGTGAATACTCAATGAAAGAACTATGTGAGGTTATTTGTGTCTTCTAAAGTAAAATATTAAAGGACACTGAAGATTGAGTACAGTCTTGTTGAGGCTTCTTTCATTTCATGCATTCCCCATTTGTGGACTATGATAATGAGATATGATAAAAGGTGTTGAAGAAATTATACTTCGTTCTGCCACCACATGTCTCCAAGGACAGAGATTCTTCCAGGGATAGGGAGGACCACATTCTATTTAACTTTTTGATCTTTCATATACTTCAGTTCAGTTCAGTCATTCAGTCATGTCTGACTCTTTGCATCCCCATGGACTGGAGCACGCCAGGCCTCCCTGTCCATCACCAACATGCGGAGTTTACTCAAACTCATGTCCATTGAGTCAGTGATGCCATCCAACTATCTCACCCTCTGTCATCCCCTTCTCCTCCCACCTTCAATCTTTCCCATCATCAGGGTCTTTTCCAGTGAGTCAATTCTTCGCATCACGCGGCCAAATTATTAGAGTTTCAGCTTTAGCACCACTCTTTCCAATGAATATTCAGGACTGATTCCCTTTAGGGTGGTCTGGTCGGATTGCCTTGCAGTTCAAGGGACTCTCAAGAGTCTCTTCCAACACCACAGTTCAGGAGCATCAGTTCTTTGGTGCTCAGCTTTCTTTATAGTCTAATTTTCATATCCATACATGACTCCTGGAAAAACCAGAGCTTTGACTAGACAGACCTTTGTCGGCAAAATAATGTCTCTTTTTTTAATATACTGTCTAGGTTGGTCATAGCTTTTCTTCCAAGGAGCAAGCAGCTTTTAATTTCATGGCTGCAGTCACCATCTGCAGTGATTTTGGAGCCCCACCCCCACCTCACCCCCTGCCCCAAATAAACTCTGTCACTGTTTCCATTGTTTCCCCATCTACTTGCCATGAAGTGATGGGGCCAGATGGCATGATCTTAGTTTTCTGAAAGTTGAGTTTTAAGCCAACTTTTTCACTCTCCTCTTTCACCTTCATCAATAAGCTCTTTAGTTCTTCTTTGCTCTCTGCCATAAAGGTGCTGTCATCTGCATATTTGAGGTTATTGATATTTCTTGCTGCAATCTGGATCCAGCTTGGGCTTCATCCAGTCCAGCATTTCTCATGATGCATTCTGCATATTAGTTAAATAACCAGGGTGACAATGTACAGCCTTGATGTACTCCTTTCCTGATGTCTAACCAGTCTGCTGTTCCATGTCCAGTTCTCACTGTTGCTTCTTGACCTGCAGACACATTTCTCAAGAGGCAGATCAGGTAGTCTGGAATTCCCATCTCTAAGAATTTTCCACAGTTTGTTGTGATCCACAGTCAAAGGCTTTGGCATAGTCAATAAAGCAAAAGTAGATGTTTTTCTGGAACTCTCTCACTTTTTTGATGATCCAATGGATGTTGGCAATTTGATCTCTGGTTTCTCTGCCTTTGCGAAACCCATCTTGAACATAGTTCACGTAGTGTTGAAGCCTGGCTTGGAGAATTTTGAACATCACTTTGCTAGCATGGGAGATGAGTGCAATTTTGTGGTAGTTTGAGCATTCTTTGGCATTGCCTTTCTTTGGGATTAGAATAAAAACTGACCTTTTCCAGTCCCGTGGCCACTGCTGAGTTTTCCAAATTTGCTGGCATATGGAGTGAAACACTGTCACAGCATCATCTTTTAGGATTTGAAAGAGCTCAACTGGAACTCCATCACTTCCACCAGCTTTGTTCATAGCGATGCTTCCTGAGGCCACTTGATTTCCCATTCTAGGATGTCTGGCTCTAGGCAAGTGATCACACCATCGTGGTTATCTGGGTTGTGAAGATCTTTTTTTGTATAGTTCTTCTGTGTATTTTTGCCACCTCTTCTTAATGTCTTCTGCTTCTGTCATTTCTGTCCTTTATCAAGCCCATCTTTGCATGAAATGTCCCTTTGGTATCTCTAATTTTCTTGAAGAGATCTCTAGTCTTGCCCATTCTGATGTTTTCTTCTATTTCTTTGCATTGATCACTGAGGAAGGCTTTCTTATCTCTCCTTGCTATTCTTTGGAACTCTGCATTCAGATGGGTATATCTTTGCTTTCTCCTTTGCCTTTTGCTTCTCTTCTTTTCACAGCTATTTGTGAATCCTCTTCAGATAATCATTTTGCCTTTTTGCATTTCTTTTTCTTGGGAATGGTCTTGCTCCCTGTCTCCTGTACAATGTCATGAACCTCTGCCCATAGTTCTTTAGGCACTCTGTCTATCAGATCTAATCCCTTGAGTTTATTTTTCACTCCCACTGCTTAATCATAATGGATTTGATTTAGGTCATACCTGAATTGGACTTCCCTGGTGGCTCAGACGATAAAGCGTCTGCCTACAATGTGGGAGACCCAGGTTCGATCCCTGGGTTGGGAAGATCCCCTGGAGAAGGAAATGGCAATCCACTCCAGTACTCTTGCCTGGAGAAATCCATGGTTGGAAGAGCCTAGTGGGCCCCCAGTCCATGGGGCTGCAAAGATTTGGACACGACTGAGCGACTTCACTGAATGGTCTAGTGGTTTTCCCTACTTTCTTCAATTTAAGTCTGAATTTGGCAATAAGGAGTTCATGGTCAGAGCCACAGTCAGCTCCTGGTCTTGTTTTTGCTGACTGTATAGAGCTTTTCCATCTTTGGCTGCAAAGAATAAAATCAATCTGATTTCAGTATTCCATATACTTAGCTTGTAAATTGTGTGGAATTTTAATGTGAGTAAAAGAATGGTCTATTTTGGGTGAAGTAGGACTTCCAAAGAGTTGGAGAAATGGGCTGCTGCAGTTGGGATGGTGGTGATCGATTTTATGTGCCCAGAATCTCCCAGGGTCTTGGCCCAACTGCTAACAGATGCCTAAATAGGTTCCTAATGTTGAATATTTCCCACATTTTGGAGTTTTCCCCTGTTCTTGAAAGACTGATAAAATTACCTAAAAGTGAGATGTTTTCATTGCTTTCCCCGAACTGAAGCTCTCACACCTTCAATCTTGTACATATTATAGACAACAAAGACTGTTAGTTTAAATGTTATAAAAACTACATGCCTTTTAAAGCAAGCACTTGGTCTTGAAGTGAGCTCCACTGCACTTAATATATTTTTTCTAGAGACATTTTTTTTTTTGTACAGAAAGCCAATTAGGTTTGTAAAATAATGTCAAGGAGATCTGCCTTATATGTCCTCTTGTTAATAGCCCTATGGTTGTTGTTCAGTTGCTCAGTCGTGTCCAACTCTTCACCACCCCGTGGACGGGAGCACACCAGGGGTTCTTGTCCCTCACTATCTCCCAGAGTTTGTCCAAGTTAATAACCCTGCTAAATCCATTAAATTTTCTCTTCCACAGGAGTTACTGCTCCCAGGGATAGAATAGGAATTCATGTTGCTGGTGCTAAGTCGCTTCAGTTGTGTCCAACTCTGTGTGACCCCATAGATGGCAGTCCACCAGGTTCTGCTGTCCCTGGCATTCTCTAGGCAAGAACACTGGAGTGGGTTGCCATTTCCTTCTCTAACGCATGAAAGTGAAAAGTGAAAATGATGTTGCTCAGTCATGTCCGACTCCTAGTGACCCCATGGACTGCAGTCTACCAGGCTCCTCCGTCCATGGGATTTTTCAGGCAAGAGCACTGGAGTGGGGTGCCATTGCATACTGCACATATAGAACTGTTCAAGACTGTTTTCCAGAATACTTAGAGGCACATCAGCTGTCAATATAGCTCTTTGATAAAGCCATTTTCTTTGGTCAGTCCTTTCTAGAACTCCAGTAACTGAGCAGATTGTTACTGGATGGACCATCTTGAAAACCTGCCTGAGTCATTTGGAAAGGAAACATGTTTCAGTACTGACTTCAACAGAAACACAAAGTTTCATGAAAAGACCTCACTTTTAACTTGCACAGCCATAGGAAGACTGAGAGGGTGGCTGATTACTCTCAGAACTGGTAGAGCATTCAAAGGATATCTGTCCAAAAAGAGGTATGTGTGATGTCACCTGGGCTAGCCTTGTTTGGCATTCTATGGATTGAGTCCTTTACCTCTGCCCTCTGCTACAAGCTTCAGAGCCTGGCACACAAGGCGTTTGTCCCAAGGTCTTCAGTCTTTTTAACAAACAGCAACTGAATAGAAGCAATATGCTGGAGGTGTGATGTTTTAAGATTCTTCAATGACAGGTTTCAAAAACACCTACTGAAACTGCCTTGCATTTGTTCAGATAAAGCTTAATATTATGTCACTTAAAGCCTGAAATCTTTGTAAAATCTTAACATAAGGTGAATTTTTTCCTTGAGCTTGTAAAGTCTACTTGGTGAGAGTGGCTTGGCCGCTCCAAGCATTCTGTTAGGACCTTAGGCTAAGGAGGTGCTGACATTGTCAACAGGAGACTTCTACTATTGTCCCTAGTGTTGACTTTTAACTGGCCTATGAGGAAAGAGTGCTAGTGGAGAATCACAGGGGAGGTTTTATTGCCAGTTCTGAAAGTAGAGAGTATTACTTCCTCTCCCATTTTATTATTCAGGGCCTGGTCACATGACCACAACTAACTGCAGTGAATTCTGGGAATGTAATTTGTCTGTGTGCCCTGAATGAAAGGGGCTGGCTTGGTAACAGCTGGCCAGTCTGCCAACTAGCTTAAATCAAACAGTGTTTATGACAAGAGTGCAGGGATTCTCACAGAATCCTAAGTCTTCAAGAAGGGAGTGGATCTAGAAATCGGACAATGCCCTCTGTCTCTTTCTTTATTTTGCTCTTGATCTCTTTATTTTTGTTCCACTGGTTCAGTCCATTCGCTGTGTCTCTGTGTACTTTTTAAAAGACTGCTCCTTTACCTGCAAGGCTGAAAATGGTTATTCCACAGCCCAGTTTTCACCTTATAGTCTTGGCTATCCAGAGCTTAACTATTTTCTGAATTCCAATCCCAAATTTCTAGGCAAGAGAATTTGACTGGCCCAGGCTACCTCAGTTCCAGCTAACTGAGGCCAGCAGTCGGGGACCCAAAGTGTACACCTGGCTTCAAGGTCCCCAGCCCACTACCACTGTGACCCTGAGAAGGAGACAGTATTCAGAAATGGATGATTTTGAGCTGGATCACCCAAACTATCCATATGTTTAAATGGCAGATTTCAGAAGTGATTCAGGAGTTTTCAGTCACAGTCTTTGCACTGCAAGAAGGCAAGAGGAAGCTCTCTTGCCTGAGTTCTGATATCCACACTTCTCTCCTCTATCACTCATATCATTGTGTTTGCCCTTTTGTGACATTGTGTACATCCCAACTCAGGTAGTCACACCACCACTTCTCTGTCTTTGAAAGGAAAGAGTCACCTTCATGTATATAAAATCACAACAGGCCTAGCTTTAATTTAAAGTGTTTTGTGTTTTTCATTTTCTGAAACTTTCTATATAAGCTCTATGTGGTAGAGCTTCAAGGAGCTCTGCCAGCTCCTTGAAGCCTATAAAACCAGTGACCTAAATATTAAACTGATGATGCATGTAAGAGAATAGAGAAGCTAAGGAGGATTTCTCTTATCCTGGAGTCTGTGATATTCTATCATTGTTATGAAATGTTCTATTTTAAGATTCATCATATTTTTAAGATGGAGGAAAATATATCTAGATATAAATCTGTCTCATTTTGGTTTTCACTGTGGTCTTATGAAGTGCTTATTATAGGAGGATAAATCAAGGCTTAGTTTGGTGATTCACTTAATGCCTTTGAACCTCCCTCATTTGTAAAATGGAGATAATAGTACATTACACAGGGGTGCTGGGAAGATTAAATATAATAATGAATGTTAAAAAGCTTACAGAGTCTTCAACAAATAAGCATAGAGTTAACGTATGACCCAGCAATTCCACTCTTAGATATGTGCCCAAGATAGTAGAAAAATAGATGTTCAAATAAAACCTTGCATGTGAATGTTTGTAGCAAGTCTATTCACAACGGCCAAAAGAGGAAACAGCCCAAATGTCCATCAGGTGATAAATGAGTAAAAAATAAATGTGATATATCCATACAACAGAGTACTGTCTGGCAACAAAAAGGAATGAAGTGCTAGTACCTTATATGGCATGGATAAATCTTGAAAATATGCTAAACGAAAGGAGTCAGAAACAAAACAAAACACCACATATTATTAATATATCACTTCCACTTCTGTTAAATATCCAGAATAGGAAAATCTATAGGGATATAAAGAAGATTTGGGGTTTTTAGGGTCTAGGGAGAGGGGAAATGGACAGTGTTTAATGGACAAAGGTTTCCATTTGGATTGATGAAAAAGTTCTGAAACTAGATACTGTCCAATGTCTTGAAGGTTGTCCAGTGTCTTGAAGGTTGTTCAATGTCTTGAAGATACTTAGTGCTACTACTCTGTATGCTTTAAAAAGGTCTGAATGGTAAATATTATGTTATTTCTATTTTATCACAATAAAAAAGCATACCTTATGCTTCTACCCCCATTTAAAAAAAGCTTTGTAAGCGCCAAAGTGCTATATGAGATTAAATCACTTGTGATTTTTTTTTCTTTTTATTAAAGTGGCTGTCTTAGTCAGCTGACTCCAAGCAGTTCATTACTCTGGGATACTTGTATTCTCAGTGACCTCTCGATACCTCAGTCAAGGACCAGTTCCAGTCTTTTAACTTAAGGTTTTTCTTCTCAATTCTATGAGGAAATATCCATCATAGTAATTTATTTAAGAAGGAAGCAAGGTAGATACATGCTGCCTCTATGTTTTTCAACAAATAAGAATCTTTCTTCAGCTGGTAGCTACCTAGCTTTCTGAAAAGTAATCTAAAGATTAGGTTGCAGAGTCAAAACGAACCAAGAAAGAAAAGGTCTGGGTTCTGAATTATGGTAGGCTTCATTAGTGCTGGTTACCCATTTCCAGTTCTCTTTTTTGTAGGCATGTGGGGAGGCTGGACTTCCCAGCTCCCTCGGTGCCGAGGCAGAGTGATGTGACTAATTCTAACAGATGACATGGAGACATTTAAGAGACAGTGTGGCACCTCCTGCTCTCTTTTCCTCTGCTGCAGTAACCCTTCCACAGGGTACAGAGGGGAAAGGGAAAACCTTCCTAGTATAGGGATATCAATGGGAATGATTTAGATTGGTCTTTGAGCCTGAGAAGCAAAGAAGGAATCTGACCATCTAGGACCAAACAGGATCCCTAGGGGAGAAGGCTTCCAGGAGACACTAGTACCCACACTCATCTGATTCCCCAACCTCCTTGGAACATTCACCCATTAAGACCAGTCAGTTAGAGATGTCACTGGGGATCAAATAAAAAAACAGCACACAGCCCCTGCTGTCAGGAAGCACACAGTCCGATGGAAGAGACAAAAAGGGAGAGATGCTTATAATACAATGGGTAAGCATGGCAAGGTAAATCCAGAGAACAGTGAAGGACAAAGGTGGGCCCTGCAATCTGGTCTGATGAGCAGGGGGTTAGGGAAGTCTTACAGAAAGAGATGGCTACTTATCTGAGACTGGAATGGGTTGGACTGTGAAGAATTCAGAAGAGAGGTTTTAATATCAGAAGAATGTGGGGCTTGGGCATTTCAAAGTAGAAATCAATTCATTTTTCATCGGACATCCTTATATGTGGTGAACACTCTAGTCCTATTGGGAGGGTAATTTTCTTAGTACTAATTTTAAGAGAGGGTAGAGCATCATGGTTATTAGTTCTCCTACAGGATTAGACAAATCCTAACTTCAGTGTTAGCTTAGTCTTATTTTTTAACTGTGTGATTTGGGGAAGATTATCTCTTTATGTCTCAGCTTTTGCTTGTTTGTTTTTTAAATCTGAAAATGTGGGTAATAATTTGTTGTTGGGATTGAAGGTTAATCCCCAAAGCTTGATAGCATCAACAGTGACATGGTTAAAAGGATGATAGCAAGTTATTTTAAGACCTTAAGTAACATACTGACATGGTTTTACTAGAAAAGTACTTTTCAATTTCCAAATAACTGACCCCAAAGAAACATGGAGGACCCAAATTACTTAGGAGGGAAGACTACAACTTCAGCTTAGCAGTGTTAAATGATTGAGGTCATTTCCTGGCTCCCACTGAAGAGGAAGCTTGTCAGTGGGGTACAAGGTATGCTTTGTAGATAGGAATTAGTGCTTCTCTTATAGGCCTCTGTCCTCATTTACCCTGTTCAGAAATTCATAGCCAGTGAGTTACATTTATCCTCTGTCTTTGATCTTTGGCTTTGACTAATAGGAACATCCTTGGGACACGGTTCCAGACAAGGATTCTGAGCACACATTTCCTTCATGGGCCTACGGAGCCCTCTGCTTCTATTCAGCCCTGAGAAGCCCTTATGAAGAAATGACATAGGGCAGGCATATCAGTGCTCCTGGAGAGAATGCTTAAGGACAGAAACTGGTGCTTCTAAAACTTGTGTGCAGACTGAGAACTGACTGTACTGAAATCTGAAATCTCTTCGCCTATGAGTATCAGGCTACTGCAGTGGGCAGATGGGAGGGAGATTCTATACCTCAAACTGCCAGGGCTCGAGAAACTTTCCAAACTGTATAATCAAGCCCTTGAATAAGCTCTTAATGAGGCTGTCAGTCTGTAGACCACATACCTTGGCAGAAATTGGGACATTTTAAGTGGAAGGAATTAATCAAAATTTGTGGATTTGACAGTGGGGTCACTTGCCTCCTAATGTTTGAAAAGGAAGGAGGAACTGAAAGTGAGTATCTTTTGTGATCAAGGTAAGTGGATATTAAAATATGGGACCCTCCCTGACAGCTTTAGCTGCTTCGCAGAGGGCTAATCCCATGGACGGAGGAGCCTGGTAGGCTGCAGTCCATGGGGTCGCCAGGAGTCGGGCACGACTGAGCTACTTCACTTTCACTTTTCACTCTCATGCATTGGAGAAGGAAATGGCAACTCACTCCAGTGTTCTTGCCTGAAGAATCCCAGGGACGGGGAGCCTGGTGGACTGCCATCTCTGGGGTCACACAGAGTTGGACACGACTGAAGCGACTCAGCAGCAGCAGCAGCAAACTTATAGGATGGTGTGATAATTAATGTCAAGAAGCTGTTATAAGTTGACATCATTCTGAAAAGCATGGGGTCTGAAAGGAGTGAGTATATTTCTGGGAAAGATATTTTTCAGGAGGTTTAGTGGGCTGAGGTGTTCTTTCCAGGTGGTGCTTTATGGTGTCACATTATTCAAGTGGGGTCACTGCACATCCACAAGTGTGAGGTCAGTCAATTGCAGGACTGTTCTCTCTGCCTGGTAGAGCCCTGGGGATAAGGAATATGCAAAGTCTAGTGAATCCTAACTACACAAAGCTGTCCCAGGTTGATTGTTACTCTGTTACTTGCAAAATAGATAACAGAAGGTGTGTATTCTTCAGTCTTTAGTGTTCTTAGGTTTTAATTTCTAAAAGGGAGGAAAAAAAAAGAATCCAGTCAGTGACAGAAAGAAGTTCTGTGTTTACATTTTCAAGTTAATTAAGAATTAAGTTAATAAGATGATTAGATGGCATAACCAACTCAGTGGACAATAGTTTGAACAAGCTCCGGGAGATGGTGAAGGAGAGGGAAGCCTGGTGTGCTCCAGTCCATGGGATCGCAAAGAGTTGGACACAACTGGGCGACTGAACAACAAGAAATAAGTAACACTTTCTTTTTAGAACTCTCTAAAATTTCCTTCCCAGGCCCCTTTGGCCTTACCCTTCAGTGACTTCTTAATGAGGAGAAGAACGCCTAGTCCAGTCTCTGCCTCCTGCCTTCCTTAGTGCCCCAATCATAATTACCCTGTTTTTATCTCCCTCTTCTTTACAAAAGCTCTGGCAGTAGATATTCTGGGCACACGTGCAGATCCCATTTTCAGTATACACATGCTCCCTGCTGCTTCCAGTGCTAAGATTAAGGGTTAACATCAATCACCTTTCTCTAGGGATCTGCCTGTTCCATGCCCAGAGCCCTGCGGATGACACTGTCTCCACCTGCTGCTGCTGACTCCCTCATAGTACAGAACTGCTCCTCCTGGCTCTCGGCAGGGCAAGGCTGGATTTGGCCCTTACTGGTCATTACCTGAAAGCCTTTCTTCTGCTGCTTGTTCTGCTTCTGTTAGTCCCTTGTAGGACTCTCCTGAGAAGCACGTCCTCACTAAATCACAGGTGTCTAAGACTCTCAACTGTTTTCAGGAACTCAACTAAACAACTCTGTGGGCCAGTTGGAGCTTTTCAGAGTATTTATCTCAGGAAAGTGATTTCACATAGATGTCTGAGAGTTCACAGTTCACTTTCAAAGGAGGCGCTTATTAGCAGCAGCAGCTGCTGCTGCTGCTGCTGCTGCTGCTAAGTCGCTTCAGTCGTGTCCGACTCTGTGCGACCCCATAGACGGAAGCTCACCAGGCTCCCCTGTCCCTGGGATTCTCCAGGCAAGAACACTGGAGTGGGTTGCCATTTCCTTCTCCAATGCATGAAAGTGAAAAGTCAAAGTGAAGTCGTTCAGTCATGTCCGACTCTTAGCGACCCCACGGACTGGAGCCTACCAGGCTCCTCCGTCCATGGGATTTTTCAGGCAGAAGTACTGGGGTGGGGTGCCATTGCCTTCCCCCATTAGCAGCTGGTCCTCCCTAATTGGGGAAATTTCACTTATTTCAACAACAGACTGGACATTTCTAGACAGTGAGGGAGATAATTCTCATGGGGATTGTTATTGATTCTGCTTATCTGTTTAGAGCAACCCATTATATGCTTTGTTAAGGCCACAAAATGGCTGATGCCATGAGTATACATGTCATAAAAACTTTAAAAAGAAAAAAATTATTAAAATACACAAAAGAATGTAGTTATGAGGACTTATCCTTTAAAACCCTAGGACAGATTAATACTCACTGTATAATAAAGGTGGTCTCGCTCCCAGGGGAGGTTTCAGTGGGGTTTCCTGTCAGTCTCTGCACTTTGGAAGTTGTGTGGAGCATGGTAGAGTTACTATTGGCTGTTCAGTGGAAAACTACAGTGACCACAAATAGGAATGAGAAATATGACATATGACAAAAGATCAGATCAGATCAGTCGCTCAGTCGTGTCCGACTCTTTGCGACCCCATGAACCGCAGCACGCCAGGCCTCCCTGTCCATCACCAGCTCCCGGAGGTCACTCAGACTCGCATCCATTGAGTCAGTGATGCCATCCAGCCATCTCATCCTCTGTTGTCCCCTTCTCCTCCTGCCCCCAATCCCTCCCAGCATCAGAGTCTTCTCCAATGAGTCAACTCTTCGCATGAGGTGGCATAGTGTGCCAATTAAGTAACAGTTTTCACATAGACAAATGTAGTTTTCAGTGTTACGGTCAGTGTTGAAACATGTACTTTTTACAACACAAGAAACTTAGATGAACTGTATGGATATGATAGTTCATCATTAAATTGGATGATTGAGGGGATGTTCTTTTTTTTTCCTTTGTTAGACAAAAGAACAGAATTATTAAGAAGATGAAGACAAAAGAACAGAATTATTAAGAAGGTGCAAACAAAAGACTAAACAGTAAAATCAGAAAACGTTCTTGCCTTTTACTTCCTTTTCCTACTCTGATTTTCCAGAAACAAGAGCCATTTGCTATACACTTTATATATCCTTCCAAATATTATTCTTAATACTCAGAAGTAAATAATGATATATACATATTTTCATATTACCGCAAAGGCACATTATATATAGATTTATCTAAATCTCTAAATGGACTCACTGCAATTTTGTTCTTCAACAATAATTCGTTCTATGCTCAGTACTCTGTATCTTTGTCTGATGTTAGTACATACAGACCTACCAACTTATATTTTAAATTGCTGTATACAGTATTTTAAAGTAATATTTCATTATTTAACTCTTTGGAAGGGGAAGTACTGATTTATGTTTCTCTCAAGGTCTTTAGCAATAGGAAAGTGGTTATTGGATTACTTAATTAAAATCTTGGTCATATTTCTGGAGAGTGTCAGCACAGAAGCCAAATTACCAACCTATAAATGTTTGTTCTTCATTGCAAAATACCAAGTGATACTCAAAGGAGTTTGATTTTGTGTTTTTTAAAAATAATGTTCTCTAATCCAAATTGGAGGTCAATATTTACCTCTGGTGCTGTATTCTGGAAAATTTGAGGAAGAAGTAAGAACTTTAGAGTTGGGCTAGATCCAACTCTAAATCCTAGTTCTGTCTATTTTGAACTATATGATCTTGGCAAATTGTTTAAACCCCTTTATCCTCAGTCGTCTTCTTTGTAAAATGGAAACAACAATCCTTAACTCATTAGATTGTATTTACTATGAAATGAAACACTATACATGACAATAGGATAATTGTTGGTGTTCAATAGTTTTAATTAACATTTATATGTGATGGAAAAATGAAGTTGTTGATATACAATGTTTTTACTTACCAAAAGGCAATTTCATATAGTTTTACCTAATATATATGTTACATGTAACATTTCATAGCATTCTCTTCAAAGAATATTCATTGATGAGACAATATCCTTAGATAAATTACTGAATGGCTACTTAAAGGCTCAATTCAGTTCAGTGTCTCAGTAGTGTCCAACTCTTTGTGACCCCATGAATCGCAGCACACCAGGCCTCCCTGTCCATCACCAACTCCCAGAGTTCACTCAAACTCATGTCCATTGAGTTAGTGATGCCATTCAGCCATCTCATCCTCTGTCATCCCCTTTTCCTCCTGCCCCCAATCCCTCCCAACATCAGAGTCTTTTCTAATGAGTCAGTTCTTCACATGAGGTGGTCAAAGTACTGGAGTTTCAGCTTTAGCATCATTCCTTCCAAAGAACACACAGGACTGATCTCCTTTAGAATGGACTGGTTGGATCTCCTTGCAGTCCAAGGGACTCTCAAGAGTCTTCTCCAACACCACAGTTCAAAAGCATCAATTCTTTGGTGCTCAGCCTTCTTTACAGTCCAACTCTCACATCCATACATGACCACTGGAAAAACCATAGCCTTGACTAGACAGACCTTTGTTGAAAAAGAAATGTTTCTGCTTTTTAATATGCTGTCTAGTCTAAATGGTCAATATAAGACATGACCTTATGAGAAATTATAATATGGAGAAATTTTCACTGAGATAATTATGGATGACTTAATGAAGGTATGAGATCTGATACTGACCTTGAAAGATGGGTGGATAATGGAGAAGCAATAGAATATTCCAAAAGTTCTGACTGAGCTCTCTCTTTCATAGATGAGTGACAGAGTAAACATTTAGACTTTAGAATTTAATTTTAGATGGGACCATTTATTTATTTCAACCATTTCATATTACAGATAAGGGAAGAGGCCTGTAGGGTTTAAATGACTAGCCAAACATCATAAAACTAGTTAGCTACAGAACTGGTAGGCTTCCCTGGTGGCTCAGAGGATAAAGAATTCACCTTTAGTGTAAGAGAGCTGGGTTCAATCCCTGTGTCAGGAAGATCTCCTGGAGAAGGGAATGTCTACCCACTCCAGTATTCTTGCCTGGAGAATTCCATGGACAGAGTAGCCTGGCAGACTATAGTCCATGGGGTCACAAAGATTTGGACATAACGAACTACTATTACACACACACATGCACACAACTACTAGAAAAAGGTAACAGGTACTATTATTACTCACAAGCAAGAAATGGAGATAGTTTTCGAGTTATGAATAAATGCTCATCAAGATTATTTTTAAAACCTTAAAGAGTAATGTTTAAAAAACACTGCCTGTGAAATCAATTTTTTGAAGAATATGCGCTATGATGATTGAGAACAAATAAGACATGTGATGGAAGTAAAGGATGCAGAAGGAAATGGCAAGCATTTGAACAAAAATTAATATATGCCCAGGGGCTATGCAAACCACTGAATGATAAACACAAAGCAGGCTTTACAGAGGCCATGTAAATGAGGGAGCAGGGCTGAGGGTAATCAAGGTTGAGCAAGAGGCATATGTAAGACATAAAACATTTGGGACAGAAGAGGCTGGAAAAGATTACAGAATAAATTTAGAGAGTGTACAAAAGCTCAGGCAAATCAAAAGTAGAAAATAAAAGGAAGATTACACAAGAGGATTGATAATAAGATGTGTTTCAAGTACTTGGAAACAAGATGTCTGTACAGAAGGCAAGAATCTCTCACAAATGGAAAAGGTAATTTATTGAGATAAGAGGTAGAATTTCTGAACAAAATGATTTTCCTAAGCATTAGTGATGTCAGGAGTGGACATACCTAGGAGGAAAAAAACAGAAAAATTTGACTAGTAGTAGCAAATGCAATGGCATCCCACTCTAGTACTCTTGCCTGGAAAATCCCATGGACTGAGGAACCTGGTGGGCTGCAGTCCATGGGGTCTCGAAGAGTCGGACATGAATGAGTGACTTCACTTTCACTTTTCACTTTCATGCATTGGAGAAGGAAATGGCAACCCACTCCAGTGTTCTTGCCTAGAGAGTCCCAGGGACGGGGGAGCCTGGTGGGCTATAGTCCATGGGGTCACACAGAGTCGGACACGACTGAAGCACTTAGCAGCAGCAGCAGCAGCAGCATATGCAGATGACACCACCGTTATGGTAGAAAGTGAAGATCAACTAAAAGCCTCTTGATGAAAGTGAAAGTGGAGAGTGAAAAAGCTGGATTAAAGCTCAACATTCAGAAAACGAAGATCATGGCATCCGGTCCCATCACTTCATGGGAAATAGATGGGGAAACAGTGGAAACAGTGTCAGACTTTATTTTTTTGGACTCCAAAATCACTGCAGATGGTGACTGCAGCCATGAAATTAAAAGACGCTTACTCCTTGGAAGGAAAGTTATGGCCAACCTAGATCACATATTCAAAAGCAGAGACATTACTTTGCCAACAAAGGTTCGTCTAGTCAAGGCTATGGTTTTTCCAGTGGTCACATATGGATGTGAGAGTTGGACTGTGAAGAAGGCTGAGCGCTGAAGAATTGATGCTTTTGAACTGTGGTGTTGGAGAAAACTCTTGAGAGTCCCTTGGACTGCAAGGAGATCCAACCAGTCCATTCTGAAGGAGATCAGCCCTGGGATTTCTTTGGAAGGAATGATGCTAAAGCTGAAACTCCAGTACTTTGGCCACCTCATGCGAAGAGTTGACTCATTGGAGAAGACTCTGATGCTGGAAGGGATTGGGGGCAGGAGGAAAAGGGGATGACAGAGGATGAGATGGCTGGATGGCATCACTGACTCAATGGACGTGAGTCTCAGTGAACTCCGGGTGTTGGTGATGGACAGGGAGGCCTGCTGCTGCTGCTGCTAAGTCACTTCAGTCGTGTCCGACTCTGCGTGACCCCATAGACGTCAGCCCACCAGGCTCTCCTGCCCCTGGGATTCTCCAGGCAAGAAAACTGAAGTGGGTTGCCATTTCCTTCTCCAATGCATGAAAGCGAAAAAGTGAAAGTGAAGTCGTTCAGTCGTGTCCGACTCTTGGCGACCCCACGGACTGCAGCCCACCAGGCTCCTCCATCCATGGGATTTTCCAGGCAAGAGTACTGGAGTGGGGTGCCATTGCCTTCTCCGGCGTGCTGCAATTCATGGGGTCGCAAAAGTCAGACACAACTGAGCGATTGAACTGAACTGAACAAAGCATAGCTGGAAAAGAAACGGATTGAGAATTTTGCTGACTTATTTAAGGCGGGAATGGAACATGATTGCTGTCGGGAAATCTAGCAAACTTTGTGATACTGAGTTGGTTGTTGAACTTCTCAAGACATCTGATTTCTTAGCTGTAATTAAAGGACCTGGACCAAATGAGCTTCATGACAGCTTTACTCAAAGTGTGGCCCAAGGACCAGCAGGTCCAATACTATTTGTTACCAGTCTGTGAAAAAATTAGTACAGACTTTTGAGAACGTTTAGCAACTTTTATAGCAATTTGACTTTGTTGCAATATCTAAGCATGTGATTTTGTATTATACAGATTATTGGTCTGCAGTGAACTTGATATTGAAAAAAATGTCTTTCACTGTGGATAACTTGAGAATCATTGTTATAAAGTCTTTTGATACTAAAGTTATAATTATATATATATTCAGTGATTGAAATTTCCCTGGATATGGATAGGTCTGACTCATCCTTGTATCAGCTTGCTAGGGCTGCCATAACAAAATGCCACAAACTTGTTGACTTAAATGCGAAATTTATTTTCACAGTTTTAGATACTGAAAGTTCAGAACTGAGGTGTCGGTAGGTTTAGTTCCTCCCAAGTCTCCTCTCCGTGGCTTACAAATGGCAGCCTTCTCCCTGTGTCCTCCCATCTTTTTTCTGTGCCTGTGCTTCACGTTGTCTCCGTGTGTTCTGGTCTAAGGATTCCAGTTGGATCGGGTTTGGGTCCACCTTTATTGGCCTCATTTAACTTAATCATCTCTTCAAAGGTCTTACCTGCAAATAGTTACATGCCAGGATACCAGGCATTAGGGCTTCAACATATGAATTTGGGAAAAACAGTTCAGTCCATAACCTTGCTAAAGGAAGCTGTTTTTTCCAAGGCATTATTTTATGACAACGTAACCAACTGATGGGTATTTTGGAGTTGGTTTGTATGCTTGTTTTTGCCAAATGGCCACAAATACATGAATTAGTTATGGTATGTTTTCATTTGATTTTAATGTATATACATTTCCCCCTAAAATGATGCCCTTATTCCAATAAATTAAGATCAAAGTAAATAAATTTCAGTTATCCAAATCTCAGAAGTGTTTGGATGAACAAATAGCAGAATTATAACATAATTCAATAAAACTATGAACCTTCTTACATTTCTGAACTGTCACTTTAAAAAAAGTAAATCAAGTCACACTAAACTCTCAGAAACTTAATAGGACATAAATAAAGTTTTACCTGGGCACAACTGAAAAAAAAATTGATGCATTTGATTTGTTTCCACAGCTCTGATCATATACAAGTTTACCTGTGTTCTGTTATTCAGATCCCCTGTATCCTGTCATCTTTTCCCTTTAATTTAAGTCAGTCTTTGGGCATAATTCAGATTAATTCCTTGGGTTGAATTTTTAGAATTACACCTACCGGGTGAACAAATAGAGTATTTCTGAGGTTCTTCTTATCTGCTTCTAAATTGCTGCTATACATCAGAAGTATGAATCACCCTCGTCACTAGTAATGTGGGAGAATATTTGTTTGGCTGTATTCTTTCCAGAATTTGATTATCATTAAGCAAATTCTTCTGTAAGTTTGAAAGAAGAAATGTGATATGTTATTTTCCTTCATATATTTTCTTACTATAGATGAAGTTGCACCATTTTTCAGGTCATTGGCCACCTGTATTTCTTTGTGAACTGCTGCTGAGCATGATATACTTTGAAAGAGAGCAAAGGACATACTGCCCTACCATGATGTCACCTCATATTGAGAAGTGAGCATACATTTAAAGTACCTCACAACTTTACAAACTTGTTTTCATTCTTTCCTTTTCCTCCCCAACTTTTCCTACTTTCTCTGTGTTTGCCTGTGGAGGTCCACAGTGCGCTGAGTGTGCAGTGTGCTGAGAAAGTCATGACAGAGTTCAGTACCCACTCTATTTTCAGTCTAGATCCAAAAGGAAACAAACCTCTTAAGTTCATCAGAAAGAATATGAACTGAATCTGAAAGTTTCACTTTGCTCAAATCTTACTGTACAGTGGAGATAACACATCTCTATATTAATAATTTTGCTCATTAAGAAATAGACATGGAGGCCCAGAAACTGAGGACCAAGGCTGGAATGTACCTTGATTTTCTTTGGTTTCATATACATTTTGCCTAGGTGGTAGTTAATACTTCACTTTACCTTGCATGGTCTATCTTGAGCATGAAATATCATGCTCATGTCAGACAGGTTGACTGACACTGCCTTTTCTTTCATTGTCAGGCTTTCAAAGGTTGCTCTGAGGAATTATACATAAACCTCCCCTTTCCTGAAAAGCCAGCATTGAATCTGTCTTACATTACCTGAAAGAGGGCTGAATTCCTAAGAACATTTTTCACTGTGTGAATAAACATTTCACACATGACCAGGAGAATTTTATGCAGAGACTAGAGAGATGAAAGTTTAAAGATTTGGTAGAAGTAAGGGTGAGGAAAAGAGAGCTGCTGCTAAGTCACTTCAGTCGTGTCTCACTCTCTGCGACCCCCTAGACAGCAGCCCACCAGCCTCCCCCCGCCCCTGGGATTCTCCAGGCAAGAACACTGGCGTGGGTTGCCATTTCCTTCTCCAATGCATGAAAGTGAAAAGTGAAAGTGAAGTCACTCAGTCGTGTTTGACTCTTAGCGACCCTATGAACCGCAGCCTACCAGGCCTCTCTATCCATGGGATTTTCCAGGCAAGAGTACTGGAGTGGGGGTGCCATTGCCTTCTCCGGAAAAGGGAGCAGCTGGAGCCAAATTATAAGTAGCGAGTGAGTGAAGTGAAAGTCGCTTAGTCGTGTCTGACTCTTTGCGACCCCATTGTCTACACAGTCCATGGAATGTTGGAGTGGGTAGCCTTTCCCTTCTCCAGGGGATCTTCTCAATCCAGGGATCTAACCCACATCTCCTGCACTGCAGGCGTATTCCTTACCAGTTGAGCCACAAGAGAAGCCCAAGAATATTGGAATGGGTAGCCTATCCCTTCTCCTGGGGATCTTCCCCACCCAGGAATTGAACTGGGAATTGAACTGGGAATCAAACTGGGGTCTTCTGCATTACAGGCAGACTCTTTACCAATTGAGCTATCAGGGAAGCCCATTTAAGTAGAGAGTTATTGAAATAAGAGACAGTAAATTCACAGACCTCTGCCTGAATTAGGATTATAAATATTTTCAGCAGCAAGGTTTCCATTTTTAACATTTTTTATTGTTGTAAAATATGTGTAATATAAAATTTACCACTGTGAACATTTTTAAGTGTGGCGGAATTAAGTGCATTCATACTGTTGTGCAGCCATCACCGCCATTCACGACTAGACGTTTTTTTGTGATGCCAAACTGAAACTGAAGCAATAACTCCCAATTCCCCACCCCCTCAAGCCCTGTAAGCTGCCATTCCAACTTCTGTCTCTGTATCATTGACTACTACTTGGTACCACTAGGTACCTCATGGTACCTAGGTACTGTGGTACCACTAGGTACTTGGTACTACTAGGTACCTCATGTAAGTGGAGTCATGTAGTGTTGTTTTTGTGATGCCTTATTTCAATTAGCATAAAGTCCTCATCGATGCTGTAGCATATGTCAGAATGTCCTTCTTTTTTATGACTGAATAATATTGCATTTTGCTTAATTCAGTCTTCTGTCAGTGAACACCTTGATTTCTTCCATGTTTTAGCTATTATGAATAATGCTATGAATATGGGTGTACAAATATTAGTATCTCTCTCTGCTTTCAAGTTTGGATATATACTAAGAAGTGGAATCACTAGATCATATTTTCAGTTTTTAAAGAAACTGTCATACTGGTTTCCACAGCAGCTGTCTCATTTTACATTCCTACCAACCATGTCCAAGGGTTCCAATTTCTCTACATTTGTTATTTCTGCTTTTCTTCTTAAAGTAGATATACTAATGGTTGCGAGGTGGTATCTCACTGTGGTTTTGATATGATTTTCCTAAAAAATGATTTAAACATTTTTTCATGCATGTGCTTATTTTCCATTCATATATCTTCCTTAGAGAAATGTCTATTCAAGCCCTTTGCCCATTTTTGAATTGAATTCTTATTTTTTTTTTTTTGCTGATGACTTTAGGAGTTCTCTATATACTCTGGTTATTAATCTCTTCTCAGGTATATGAAAATATGTTTTCTCATTCTGTGGGTTACTTTTTCACTCTGATAATACCCTCAGAATGCAAAAAATTTAAAAAATTTCATGAAGTCCAATTTGTCTGCTTTTTACTGTGTTGCCTATGCCTTTGATATCATATTCAAAATTTTTTTCCCTTAATTCAGTGTTCTGAACCATCTGCCTTAAGCCTTCTTCTAAGTGTTTTAGTTCTTATGTTTAGGTATTCGATCCATTTTGAGTTAACTTCTGTATTTGGGGATATGTGAAGTTCATCTTCATGCTTTTGCATGCAGATATTCAGTTTTTACAGCACCATTTGTTAAAAAATGGCTTCCCTGATAGCTCAGTTGGTAAAGAATCCATCTGCAATGAGGGAGACCTGGGTTGAACCCCTGGGTTGGGAAGATATCCTGGAGAAGGGAAGAGCTACCCATGCCAATATTCTGGGCTAGAGAATTACATGGACTGTAGTTCATGGGTTCACAAAGGTTGGACATGACTGAGTGACTTTCACTTGTTAAAAAGATCATCTTTTCCTGCATTGGATGACTTTGGCACTCTTGTGAAAAATAGTTAGCACATATATGCAAATGTTTGTTTCTGGGCCTAGTTGTAAGCAGTTAGTGATCTTTTAGTTAAAAACTTCTGTGTGTACCCTCATGTGTCACAAAAGAGCAAAAGAGCTGTTTGCAGATTTATAAGCTATCAATTATTAATATTTCTCCAGTGTTTGAAGTTGTCTGACATATTTTTTCTTCTGCCATGTAAACCGGAATGGTCACTAGATTGCTTAGTGTTAAAAATAATCAGTTTCAATAAATGCTGGAGAGGGTGTGGAGAAAAAGGAACCCTCTTACACTGTTGGTGGGAATGCAAACTAGTACAGCCACTATGGAGAACAGTGTGGAGATTCCTTAAAATACTGGAAATAGAACTGCCATATGATCCAGCAATCCCATTGCTAGGCATATACACCGAGGAAACCAGAATTGAAAGAGACATGTGTACCCCAATGTTCATTGCAGCACTGTTTACAATAGCCATGACATAGAAGCAACCTAGATGTCCATCAGCAGACAGATAGATAAGAAAGCTGTGGTACATACACACAATGGAATATTACTCAGCTATTAAAAAGAATGCATTTGAATCAGTTCTAATGAAGTAGATGAAACTGGAGCCTATTATTCAGAGTGAAGTAGGTCAGAAAGAAAAACACCAATACAGTATATTTACACATATATATGGAATTTAGAAAGATGGTAATGATGACCCTATAAGCTAGACAGCAAAAAAGACACAGATGTAAAGAACAGACTTTTGGACTCTGTGGGAGAGGGTGAGGGTGGGATGATTTGAGAGAATAACATCATATGTGAAATAGATCGCCAGCCCAGGTTTGATGCATGAGACAGGGTGCTCAGGGCTGGTGCACTGGGATGACTCTGAGTGATGGGATGGGGAGGGAGGTTGGAAGGAGGGTCAGGATGGGGAACACATGTACACCCATGGCTGATTCGTGTTAATGTGTGGCAAAAACCACCACAATGTTTTAAGGTAATTGCTGCTGCTGCTGCTAAGTCACTTCAGTCGTGTCCGACTCTGTGAGACCCCATAGATGGCTGCCCACCAGGCTCCGCCATCCCTGGGATTCTCTAGGCAAGGATACTGGAGTGGGTTGCCATTTCCTTCTCCAATGCATGCAAGTGAAAAGTGAAAGTGAAGTTGCTCAGTCGTGTCCAACTCTTCGCGACCCCATGGACTGCGGCCTATCAGGCTCCTCCGTCCATGGGATTTTCCAGGCAAGAGTTCTGGAGTGGGTTGCCATTGCTGCCTCCAATTAAAAGAAATTTCAAAAAAAAACTTAAAAATAAAATCAGTTTCCTTAAAAAGCCAATATCTTATTCTTTTCTCATTGCAGGATATTTGCCATATATTCCATAATATGTGATATAAAGATATGTTTGACATGGTTTCTGGAAAAGTTGTCTTCATGATCCAGAAAAGAATTGGTATTTACAACTTAAGAATGAGTTTCCTTCTCTTGGCTTCATAGTCTATGAATTTCTCTGAATGTGTGTACTGTGTGAGTGCATGCATCTGTCACATGTGAGTGAAACAGGCATATGTAATTAAGGTAGCACACAGTCATCTGGCTGTGGAGAAATACACAGGAGCCCATTCCCTAAGTAACAGAAGCTTATGCAGTTAAATGCCAAAATTTGGGATACATAAAGGCATTTATTTTCTCAAATGTATCACACTTGATTTGAATTTCTTTAATTGAAATATTAAACTCTACCCTTTACTCTTTGGCGGTACATTTCAGCATTTTCTTTAAGTGTTTTTATTCCCTTAATAAAGTGCTTTTTTTCCCCCTTAATTTTCCTTTTGTCTTTGAATTTTTTCAAGTATTTGTATTTGAATTTTTAAAAATGTTCTTCTGATATCTTCTTTGCTCAGGTTCTAAAAGACTATTTTTCCCGGGGAGGTATCAGCTGCGAATGGTGCCCATTTCTTCTTCTAATTTGTTGCATTTACTATGCTGTGGGCAAGGTTAGAATTGTGTATAAAATGGAAGTAAGCCTCCTTCTCCAAAAGAGTTCTCTTAAAAATTTGAAGGCTGAGTTGACTCATTGGAAAAATTAAACATACAATCCAGCAATTCTTCTAGATTTTTACCCTAAAGAGAAACATACATCTGTCCAAAAAACCAAGTCAGCAATGCTCATAGCAGTTTTATTTATAATAGTTCCAAACTGGGAATAAATCAGATTGTCATCAAAAGGCACATGGATAAACAAATTGTGATATAACCAGATAATCAAAGCTACTCATTAAAGAAAAGGAATAAACTAACACAATATGGATAAAGCACGCATGCATTTTGCCAAGTGAAGGAGGCTAGTCATAAAGGGATACATGCTATATGAATCCATTTGTATGAACTTTGAGGAAGAGTAAAACTAGAGTGGTAACAATCAGGTCTATTTACTGCAAAGGAGTAAAGTGTGGGTAGAATGAAGGAAGTCATGATTGTTTCATTCCATGCTTGTGATGTTGTTACACATTTGTCAAAACTCATTGAAATATGTATTTCAAATTGGTGAGTTTTACTGTACACAAATTATGCTTCAACAAAGCTGACAAAAATTGAGCCATCCTTACTGGGATAATTTTTTTCAGGAAGCAAAAAGTAATCTTTTACTTATTTTGCCTTTCTTTTCACTGACATTAATGCCCATATTACATCTTATTCATTATGTTTTGTTGAAGTCTAGCATTCACCAAAAGTGAAGAGGAGCATATTAATAAACAGAAATACTCTTTGGGAGGATGGTGTAAGTATTTATTGGTAGAATGAAGTGACAGGAAGAGTAAATAATAATCAGTCATAATCTAATTAATTGCTAAGTGTTAGAAAGCAATGTGAAAGGCTCCATGGAGATGAGGACAGCTCCTTTGGCTGAAAAGTGCTTTAATACCTCTTGAATCCCAGGTGTGAAAAGAAAGGAAGAAGAGGGGAAAAAATCCATCAGCAAAGCTGTCAGACACTTTGGGTTTTTGGCTCTTAGAAAGAAAGGTCACTGCTGCCTTTTCCAAAATGCTAACAGTAATCTTTCTTAGGCAGCGGGAGCAGTTCTGTTATCAGCTGAGCAAGCACCATTTTCAATGATTGACGAGGTTTCCACCTCCAGATTTATTCCATAACCATGCTTAACAACTTGGGGCTTGCAATCTCCTGCTCACAATGAGGATTCAACAAAGCTCATGGAGGCAGAATCCCTGCATGGGCTTCATGTGGCACACATTCCTCACTGCATTCCGCTTTGGAATGTTCTGCTTAGCCAGGCAGGCTGCTGAGGGCAGTGAGAACTTTGGCTTTATGCATATGTTCAGCACGGCCCAGATGCTGCTCAGCCCTTTACATGGCAGTCTGCAACAAGTCTAGTTAGAGTGGACGATTTCACCTGAAAGTGAATATGAGGAGGAAGGTTGAGAGTCTGTTTTGTTAGAAATGTCAGCAATTAACGTGCTTCTGTCAGCTGGTAATGGGGTGCTTCAGAGGACTTCATCTCTAAGCCATGAGCTCATATTGTAAGAGCAGGAATCAATCAGGTCCAGGAGTGTGCGGCTCAGAAAGGTCCATGCTTGGCTAAATGTTCTACTATTGCCATCTTGAAATTATTGATGATTTTCTGTTTGAATTTGCGTTTGATAAGAGACAATGGGGCACCTGTGATACATGCAGTATGTGTATCTGACATTGTTGTTGCCCCATTCATGTGTAATGCACACAATCCCACGTGAGCACAGAATTCCAATGGACCCTTAACGCATGGGAGTCAAGGGAGACTTAGAGTACAAAGTAAGTGTGTTATGTCTAAGATGGAATGGGAGGGTCTATAGACAGTCCTGAGAGGCTATGCTTTCCTTTTTGAAGCATGCTCTTCAAGCTTCAAAAGTAGCAAGAAGGCAATGGTGTTTGTTTTTTATTAAATCTTAAAACAATTATTTATTTATTTGGCTGCACCAGGTCAAGGCACATTGGATCTTCAATCTTTATTGTGGCATGCAGGGTCCTTTTAGTTGTGGCATGCAAACTCTTAGTTGCGGCATGTGGGATCTAGTTCCCTGGTCAGGGATTGAACTGGGGCCCCCTACATTGGGAGTGTGGAGTCTTAGCCACTGGACTTCCAGGAAAGTTCCAAGGCAGTAGCATTCTAAGAATGAGCAAGAACCAAGGAATCCTATGCTTTCTTGTGTACAGTCACTTACACTGAAACTGATGGGGAAAAAGGAACAATAGGGCAACTCTTATTTTTCACTCTTCATCAATTATTATTCATCGGTAGATGAAGATAGAGCATGTTGGTAGAATCCATAAATACAAAAGTGGAAGTGAAAATAGTTGAGTTACTTTTGTTCATTGTTCCATTTGTTTTGGTAAGAATGAAATGCATATGCGTGTATAAGTTGCAAAATACAAACTGTGTAATTTTGGTGATTTTGCTTATGAATTAAATGCTTTTATACCTGCATGTAAAACTAGCCTTATACAGTATAAAGATAAATGGTGAATTTTATTCTAATAATTAAAAATTTTAATTTTTCTTTACTTGGAATTATATTAAAAAGCAAATGAAAACACTATGATGAGTAAGTGAAAGAGAGTTGCAGAAAAAAGAAAAAGCTTCCTTTTTTTATATATTTAAATTTTTTAATTTAAATTTTATTTTGCTTAACTTTACAATATTGTATTGCTTTTGCCATTCATCAAAATGAATCCGCCACAAGTATACATGTGTTCCCCATCCTGAACCCTCCTCCCTCCTCCCTCCCCATACCATCCCTCTGGGTCGTCCCAGTGCGCCAGCCCCAGGCATCCGTTATCAGGCATCGTACCTGGACTGGTAACTCGTTTCAGAAATGATATTATACATATTTCAATGCTATTCTCCCAAATCCTCCCACCCTAAAGCTTCCTATTTTAGTACTTTAGTGGTACTTTTTTTCTGCTTTGGAACAAGGGGCCCCATATATTTTCTCTGAGCTGTGCCCCACAGATTATGTAGTCAAGACTCTGCTCTCAAAACTAGTTTCTCTCCCAAGTGAAATTCATTAGTGCTATTTTGTATGTCAAGTATTTGGCTGTTAAAGGCAGCCATCCACTTTATTAATTTTGTGTCTTACTACTCAGCCTTCTAACATAGGCTGAACAATCAAGTAGATTTCTTCTATTTTAGGTAAGATTGTGTTCTTTGATTTAGTGCATCAAGTAATCCATAAGCTTGTTGTGAAATAGCTACTATATGCCACTTACTTGGTTATAAAAACTTTATAACTAAGTTGAGGAAACAGATACTGACATGGTAAAATGATGTGTGCTATCTACTATAGACAAGAAAATACATAGGCAAGAGCGATGTAACTGTGCCTGGCAAAACAATAGGAGAGGACACATTTTACAGTGCTGGTATTATTTCCTTCCTCAGTTAAAGGAAGAGTTTTTACAGGTAGTTGAATTAATGGCAGGACATTCCAGGCCAAGGAATATTTCCCATAACTAAGTTAATTGCAATGTATTCTCCTTTTGTGCTTTAGAATTAGTTGTTTGCATCCTTTTTAAAATTTTTCTGCTAAGTTTAAAATTGTGAATATACTGACAGATATTTTTAGAGACTTTTTGTATAAGGGTGGGCTAACATTTTTGTCTGTGGCAATGTACTTGTACATTTCTTTTTATCTCTTTGTATCTCTATCTCACTCATCATAGTTTAGAAAAAGTGTTGTTTTTTTTGAAAAATAATCTGGAACATTTTGCCTTCTTCTTTACCATCACCAGTGAAAGAATGTGTATAAAAGTTGTGATGTGGTAGGGGGAGAAAAATAAATCACTCATGAGTCCTGGAGAAATTCACTCAGGGCATGCATGGCTCTATGAGGAACACAAACAACAAAAATGAGGGACTAGGGTTACAACTCAAGATCTGCTTAGCACCTAGGGTGCTTTTGGACTTTGATGCGATGATGATATGCCAGTGTATCAACTGGGAGCAGTATCCCATAGGAATTAAGGAATGCATCTGAAATTTCCTTAGATCAATTACAATAATGTTTGTGGTGACTGAAAATCTTTCTTAACCCTTGGGGGTGGGTGGAACATGCTGGAGATCAGTCACTGTTTTCACTAAATGGGAAGATAGGTGCTGACATACAGAGCAATATAACTTTTTTTTTTTTTTTTGGTGCCATGTCTATGTTCCCTGTGATTACAAGAGAATTATGAAAGTGGAGTGGAGAAATCCATCAGGAGTGTGGTATGGCTGAAGGGCAGTAGTCGCAACAACAGTTTCAGGTTCTCATTTTTTGCTGCTCCTTCTCCATCTATTCAAATAACTATGAGCCTGGCCCTCCCTTCTCACCTGGGGAAGAAGTACTGGCCACAGAGCAGGAATCAATGCTTACCGCTAAAGAATGGGAAATGAAAATCTGCCTGGAGCTCCGGTGGCTAAAGGTTATAGTTAAACCATGTTTACCTATAAACCTATCCATGTTGGAGGCCAAGGTATGCGCTTTGAGAGATTGTTTTCCTCCAGAGATAAATGTCTTGTAGATACTTACTCCCATCCTGACACTCTCTAAAGAGCCTTTTATAAATGATATTCTCACTTGCCTTTGTTTGGCTTTTAGCAGCAGGAAGCCAAGAAAAGGCCCAACTCTGGTTCTGAGGGCCCTGGGGAAGAGTTGCAAAAATAACACCTGCAGATGTCGAAGGCTGTTCCGTGACCCCCGGTGTGCAGAAGGTCATGAAGAAATTATGAGATTAGAGGATCGGAAGAGTGACAGCAGCTGCCTTTCAGCAGCTTTCTGCTGGTGCCTTGAGAAAGATTCAACTCCAGCAGACTTATTTAGGGCCTGGGAAAATACTGCAAAGTGAAGAAACAGCTAGAAATGCTAGTTGCCCTCCTTCGGGTGAGAAGAGAGATTTGAGCTTGCCCCAGGATGTTGTGAAGTGGAATGACAGAGCAAGTCATGTTAAAGGAGTAAAAGAACACACTTTTCTGTTGTGCATTTTCATAGGATAAAAGAATGGTTCATCTAAACATTGAGAACATTTTAGATAATTTATAGAGAGCATTAGTAAAGCCAGGGAAGTTTGCAACCCAAACTAAATTTCCAAGCAAAGAATACAATGAAGTTATAAATGAAGATTCAGAAATCAGGAATAAATTCAGTCGCTCAGTCATGTCTGACTCTTTGCAACCCTCTGGACTGCAGCACACCATGCTTGCCTGTCCATCACCAACTCTCAGAGCTTGCTCAAACTCATGTCCATTGAATTAGTGATGCTATTAACCATCTCTTCCTCTGTCATCCCCTTCTCCTCCTGCCTTCTATCTTTCCGAGCATCAGGGTCTTTTCCAGTGAGTCAGTTCTTCCCATCAGGTGGCCAGAGTCCTGGAGCTTCAGCTTCAGCATCAGTCCTTCCAGTGAATATTCAGGACTGATTTCCTTTAGGATAGACTGGTTGGATATCCTTGCAGTCCAAGGGACTCTCAAGAGTCTTCTCCAACACCACAATTCAAAAGCATCAATTCTTCGGTGCTCAGCTTTCTTCACAGTCCAACTCTCACATCTATACATGACTACTGGACAAACCATAGCCTTGATGAGATGGACCTTTGTTGGCAAAGTAATGTCTCTGCTTTTTAATATGCTGTCTAGGTTGGTCATAACTTTCCTTCCAAGGAGTAAGTGTCTTTTAATTTCATGGCTGCAGTCACCATCTGCTGTGATTTTGGAGCCCAAGAAAATAAAGTCTGTCACTGTTTTTATTGTTTTCCCATCTATTTGTCATGAAATAATGGGACCGGATGCCATGATCTTAATCTTCTGAATGTTGAGCTTTAAGCCAACTTTTTAACTCTCCTCTATCACTTTCTTCAAGAGGCTCTTTATATTCTCTTTGCTTTCTGCTGTAAGGGTGATGTCATCTGTGTATCTGAGGTTATGGCAATCTTGATTCCAGCTTGTGCTACGTCCAGCCCAGCATTTCACATGATGTATTCTGCATAGAAGTTAAATAAGCAGGGTGACAATATACAGCCTTGACACACTCCTTTTCTGGTTTGGAACCAGGCCATTGTTCCATGTCTGGTTCTACCTGTTGCTTCTTGACCTGCATACAGATTTCTCAGGAGGCAGATATGATGGTTTGGTATCCCTATCTCTTGAAGAACTTTCCACGTTTTTTTGTGATCCATGTAGTCAAGGGCTTTGGCATAGTCAATAAAGCAGAAGTAGATGTCTTTCTGGAACTCTCTTTTTTCAATGATTCAACAGATGTTGACAATTTGATCCCTGGTTCCTCTGAATTTTCTAAATCCAGCTTGAACATCTGGAAGTTCACAGTTCACATTGTTGAAGTCTGGCTTGGAGAATTTTGAGCATTACTCTGCAAGCCTGTGAGATGAGTGTCTTACTGGCTTCTTTAAAAAGAATTAAAGCAGCTTTTAGTCTAAAATTGCATCAGGCTAACAGTCCCTTATACAGCCTCTTTTAACTTTCTGCTGAACTGCCAGTGAAGACAGGGAGACCAAAGTTCTTAATACCACCAAAATTGGAAATTTCAACATATTTCTATAATCTTGGCAGTTATGGTTATTGGAAGTGTTTAAAGATATACTTAATAAAATTTCCCCTAGCTTTATTGAAATATAATCGACTATAACATTGAATAAGTTCAGGTCATACAACATGACAATTTGAGATATAGATATATATATATCGTGAAATGATTACTGAATAAGATTAGTTAACATATCCATCACTTCATATAATTATGTTTCTTGTTGTGAGAACTTTAAGATATGCTTTCTTAGCAACTTTGTGCACTGTTGGTGGGAATTTATATTTGTGCAGCCACTATGGAAAACAGTTTGGAGGTTAAGAAATTAAAAGTTAAGACTGTTATACAATTTAGCAATCCTCCTTCTGATACCTTTTATCAAAAAGACAAGAGATAACTGTGCTGTGCTGGCTTTTATTTCTTCAGTGGTGAAAGCTGCTGGGGTGGTCTGCAGAGCAGGTTGCTGGGAACTGCCTCTGTTCCCACTGTATGGTTAACACTGGCAGCTCCTCTTCACCCCCTTGTTTCTTTGCATCTTCATGCATCTCAACTTGTGTGGACTCTGAGAGGCATGAAACTGAAGTGAGTCCTTCCTGTGGTGCTTCACAAGGCTTGGGAAGCTGATCACTCACCCTGTTCTCTCTTTCCCTGTGAGGAAAACTCCTTCCAGTTATGGGTTCCCACTTGATACTGAGGGCTTCCCAGGTGGCGCGAGTAGTAAAGAACCTGCCTGCCAGTGCAAAAGACATAAGAGACATGGGTTCAAGCCCTGGGTCAGGAAGATCCCCTGCAGAAGGGCATGGCAACTAACTCCAGTGTTTTTGCCTGGAGAATCCCATGGACAGAGGAGTCTGGCAGTCCATGGGGTCAAAGAGAATCAGACATGACTGAAACGACTTAGCCCACACGCACTTGATGCTTTGATGCTGAGCAGAGCAAGCCCGGGTAGTGGAATAACGCAGTCAAGTGAAGCTGTCTTCCTTCTCTTTTGGTGTGGTTATTCTCAGGTTTGGTCTTGTACTGTGCTGCTTTCCTTTCCTAAGTGGACTCCTGAGATCTCCCTGAGCTATCCTTTGTTCATGGATAGTTGTCCAGTTGTTGACTTTGTAGGGGGATGTTGGCTGGGGTCTTCTACTTCACCATCCTGGTGGTGTCCTTTTACGAGCTTTTCAAGAGTCCAGTCCTCGGACAGTAGATTCTTTGATCTGTTGCTGACTACCCTCAGTTCAGAAGTGCCTAGTTCTCAGAACCAAATCAATGCACAGACCAGCTTATTACTCCTGGGTTGCTGCTATTTTATGTAAATGCAATTCCCTTATCCTTTCTTTCTCATGTTCTATCAAGAGAATTTCTCTCAGTTTAGGGAGCACAACTCCAAAACAAAATCCAAACACATCAGCAGGAGGGGGTAAGAAGAGAGCAACTCAGGATACAGGACTATATTCTGGGAGGGGTGGTCAGCGAGTGCCATGACGTATGGGAGGATCCCTGCTAATATTTCATCTGTTTATAATGTTAAAGGATAGGCTGGGTGAGTTGGAAAAGATCTCATATTAGTCTGCAAGAGCCACAGTCAGAAGGAGAAAATGTTGTTGAATTATTTATTTTTTAATATGATTTTTTAATATCTTGTTTTTACTGGGGAGTGGTGTCTGTAACACCAGTTTGGGGCTATAGGTTTGCTTATAGCTAAAGGGTCCTTTTAGTGGACAGTGCTAGAAAAAAAATGTGTGTGTATCCAAGTGCACACATATATGCATATAGTAAAAAAAAAAAACAAAAACAAGATTTTATACTGATACGTCAACTGCTATCCTATGGGGATTCTTGTTGTCTTCTTTTGCTCACTATTTCTGTCTTTACTGTGAGAATTGGGATTCTCAACAATATCAATATATTTGTTCATTTGTTCAATCCTGTAATATGCCCAAAGTAGTATTGGAATTTTGGTATCTATATTAGCAAAAAATAAACCTTACTAATAATTGTTTACTATATATTTTTGTGTGTTTTTTTCCCCTTAGACAAAGAGTATATAGACAAATTATATTGTTTAGAAGTACTTGGGTAGATTTTCTCCCCTTCATTTGAAATATAGATGTGTTTATTTCTCTTGGCATTCAGTTTTAGAGTTCCTCCCATTTTTTGTTTTAAATTTAGTTTTTGCATATGCAGAGCATTAATGTAATTCCAAGTATACGGTCCTTCCCTTATCCCTCCCACCTATCCCCCTCTCCCTAGGTAATCAAATTCATAAGTTTCTGATTCAAACTTCAAGTTGTGTCTTTTTGCAAATATAAGCAAATACACATATGAATTCTGTACAAAAGTTAGCATATTATATATAGTCTTTGTACTTTTTTTTTTTACCTAACAATATGTCATAGAAGTTGTTTCACATCCACTGGGCCAGATAAGCCTCCAAAAGGTAGAGTGAATAACTAAATTTGATTTGTAAGAGAAAATAAGCAGGAGCTGTGAATAACGATATTATAAAGCAACAATTTTCTCAGCTTGAAATTAAGGGAGATGAATATGTAGCTAGGGCCACAGTGTGTTTTAAAAGGAAAAAAAAAATCAACAAGAATGACTGACATGAAGACTTAAGCTGATAAAGCTTATACAATTCAAAGAAAAGGAAAGAACCATATGGTTATCCAGGAAGATGATAAAAAGTTATCTTTATAAAAGGAAAATAAGGCTGGCTGAGCATCCTTCAGTGCCAGAAGACAATGAAGCAAGGTCTATAGATTTTGGAAGGGGAAATGCAGGATCAAACAATATTATACCCTACCAAGATGTCATCCTTCAGAAAGGCAACAATGAGATTTTCAAATGTGTGAAAACTCAAGGACTATAGCATACAAGGAATTCCTATGAGTCTATTACTTGTTAATAAAATCACGTCAACCAAGAGAATAATCAAAACATGGAAATGTGAAAAACATATGAACCTGATTAAATGTACAACTGAAGCAAAACAATTTTGAAATTACTGCTGTGCAATAAAATTTAAATGTTACAAATGTTGAAAGAATCTACATCACATAAAATGTTAATTATAATGGACTCACAAAAGTCTCATTGTGGTAATTTTCTTATCTTCATAATGTGAGTCTGTTGATTCTAGTTCACTTTTCAAGTTGGTGAAAAGAAATGGGGATGTGAAAGTGAAGTTTAATAACAGAATATATGCTTTATAAATTTGGGAGAGAGAGAGTAAGAGGAAGAAAGAGATCATGCTACTGCTGCTGCTGCTGCTAAGTCACGTCAATCGTGTCTGACTCTGTGCTACCCCATACATGACAGCCCACCAGTCTCCTCTGTCCCTGGGATTCTCCAGGCAAAAACTCTGGAGTGGGCTGCCATTGCCCTCTCAGGAAAGAGATCATATCAGAGATGAAATAAAATTGTAGGACACAGCAGGGAAAAAAAAAAAAAAAAAAGCCAAATTAAACCAGAATGCTATTGCAGCAGTGATTAATGGGATAAAAAAATTTTTATCAACCAAATGTTTTATCGTGAGAAAATAGCAAATTAGAAATATTATTATCTTGTATCTTTCATCATGTAGCAACCTACATAGAAATTATAAAATGAATAGCAACAAAAATATTATTACTACTTTGTAATTTATAAAATCTCCTCTGTTTAGTTACTTTTGGGTAAAATAAGAGTTAAATTTAAAGAGAAAATTACAAAGTAATAAGAAAATGATCATAATGAAAATAGTACTTTCAAGACCTATGGTATGCAGGCAAAACTTAGATTAGAGAAGAACGGGAAGCCTTTAATATTCATCTTGCTGAACAAAAAATGATACAATAAGTGAATTATATTCTGCACGAGAAATGAGAAAGTGAACAACAAATTAAAGCAAACGAAAGTGGAAGGAAGGAAATAATCAAGATGAAAGCAGAAAATAATTTAAAAAGAGAGGAAAAACTCAATTTCAAAATTGATAATCATGAAAAGGAGAAAAATCAATAAACAGTCCATTAGCTAGCTCAATGAAGAAAACCAGAGAGCATGATATACTAAATCAAAAGGAAAAATGATGAAATAACCAGAGATGCAGAAAAAAAAAGTATAACTCTATAAGATATGTTTGAGATCCTGAGATGATTTTTTGGGAAAATGGAAATTGCCAAATTGTAGAAAGGACAAGCATAAACAGATGAGTAACCATGAAAAAAATGATAGAATTATAAACATTTCTTCTCAAACAGCATTAAGCTTAGAGCATGTGACAAGTGAATTCTTCCAAATAGTTTAAAAGATTGTTCTTGGGAGGTTAGAGAAAACAAGAAAACTTTAAGTTAGATGTTACAGGGTGGTACGAAGAATTCTGAACAAAGACCCAGAGCTTGAATATCCTGAAGTGTCACTGAGGGGCAGTGACTGGATGTCTTGGAGTTTTGTTAGCAATATGAATATCAGTTACATGAATATATGCAGTTTGGTTTCCCTGGGAAACTTCACACCTAGTCACTGGACACTGGCAAGGTCTTGGGTCTCTCCAGCTGCAGACAGTCTCTGAAGAGAGACTCATCTGAGAGCTGGCAGCTGCTACTTTCAGCAGCTGGGGAAAAAAAAAATGCTTGAATCCCCAGGTGGGAAGTCTCCACAGAACTTCACAGTAGCCATTGCCGTCCACACATTGCACTGCTTGGATCTACTTTTTTTTTTAATGCTAAAACTTTTGGGATAAACTCTTCTGTGATTTTTGTAGACCTCTTTTAGTTTATTTTTTAATTGAAGACTAGGAAAAGGAGTACATCAAGGCTGTATATTGTTACCCTGCTTATTTAACTTATATGCAGAGTACGTAATGAGAAACGCTGGACTGGATGAAGCACAAGCTAGAACCAAGATTGCCAGAAAAAATATCAATAACCTCAGATATGCAGATGACACCACACTTATGGCAGAAACTGAAGAAGAACTAAAGAGCCTCTTGATGAAAGTGAAAGAAGAGAGTGAAAAAGTTGGCTTAAAGCTCAACATTCAGAAAACTAAGATCATGGCATCCAGTCCCATCACTTCATGGAAAATAGATGGGGAAACAGTGGAAACAGTGACTGACTTTATTTTGGGGGGCTCCAAAATCACTGCAAATGGGGACTGTAGCCATGAAATTAAAAGACTGTTACTCCTTGGAAGGAAGGTTATGACCAACCTAGACAGCATATTAAAAAGCAGAGATATTACGTTGCCAACAAAGGTCTGTCTAGTCAAGGCTATGGTTTTTCCAGTGGTCATGTATGGATGTGAGAGTTGGACTGTGAAAAAAGCTGAGCACCGAAGAATTGATGCTTTTGGATTGTGGTGTTGGAGTAGACTCTTTAGAGTCTCTTGGACTGCAAGGAGAGCCAATCAGTTTATCCTAAATATTAGTCCTGGATGTTCATTGGAAGGACTGATATTGAAGCTGAAACTCCAATACTTTGGCCACCTGATGCAAAGAACTGATTCATTTGAAAAGACCCTGATGCTTGGAAAGATTGAGGGCAGGAGGAGAAGGGGATGACAGAGAAAGAGATGGTTGGATGGCATCACCAACTCAATGGACATGAGTTTGGGTAGGCTCTGGTAGTTGGTGATAGACAGGGAGGCCTGGTCTGCTGCAGTTCATGGGGTTGCAAAGAGTCGGACACAAGTGAGCGACTGAACTGAACTGATAGTTGATTTATAATATTGTGTTAATTTCTGCTATACAACAGTGATTCAGATATATATATATAAAATACATTCTTTTTTATATAGTTTTTCCAATATGGTTTATCAAAGGATATTTCATATAGTCCCCTGTGCTATTAGTAGGTCCTTATTGTTTATCAATAATCTCAGATATGCAGATGACACCACCCTTATGGCAGAAAGTGAAGAGGAACTAAAAAACCTCTTGATGAAAGTGAAAGTGGAGAGTGAAAAGGTTGGCTTAAAGCTCAACATTCAGAAAACGAAGATCATGGCATCTGGTCCCATCACTACATGGGAAATAGATGGAGAAACAGTGGAAACAGTGTCAGACTTTGTTTTCCTGGGCTCCAAAATCACTGCAGTTGGTGGCTGCAGCCATGAAATTAAAAGACGCTTACTCTTTGGAAGGAAAGTTATGACCAACCTAGGTAGCATATTCAAAAGCAGAGACATCACTTTGCCAACAAAGGTTCGCCTAGTCAAGGCTATGGTCTTTCCTGTGGTCATGTATGGATGTGAGACCTGGACTGTGAAGAAGGCTGAGCGCCGAAGAATTGATGCTTTTGAACTGTGGTGTTGGAGAAGACTCTTGAGGGTCCCTTGGACTGCAAGGAGATCCAACCAGTCCATTCTGAAGGAGATCAGCCCTGGGATTTCTTTGGAAGGAATGATGCTGAAGCTGAAACTCCAGTACTTTGGCCACCTCATGGGAAGAGTTGACTCATTGGAGAAGACTCTGATGCTGGGAGGAATTGTGGGCAGGAGGAGAAGGGGACAACAGAGGATGAGATGGCTGGATGGCATCACTGACTCGATGGATGTGAGTCTGAGTGATCTCCGGGAGTTGGTGATGGACAGGGAGGCCTGGCGTGCTGTGATTCATGGGGTCGCAAAGAGTCGGACATGACTGAGCGACTGATCTGATCTGATCTGATTGTTTATCCATTACTCCCACTCAATTTCTCCCCAACCTCTCCTCCCGCCTTGGAAAACACAAGTCTGTTCTCTATGTCCATGAGTCTATTTGTGTTTCACATGTAAGTAAATTTGTGTCATATGTTAGATTCCACCTAAAATGATATCATATGGTATTTTTCTGATTTACTTTACATGGTGATAATTTCTAGGTCCATTCATGTTGCTCCAAATGGCATTATTTCATTCTTTTTTATGGATGAGTAGTATTACATTGTGTTCTTGCCTGGAGAACCACCAGGATGGGGGAGCCTGGTGGGCTGCCGTCTATGTGGTCACACAGTCGGACACGACTGAAGTGACTTAGCAGCAGCAGCAGTATTACATTATGTATATACCACATCTTCTTTATTCATTCATCTGTTGAGGAACATTTAAGTGGCTTCCATGTCTTGGCTATTGTGAATAGTGCTTCTATGAACATTGGGGTGCATATATCTTTTGAATTAAAGTTTTATCTGGATATATGCTCAGGAGTGGGATTGCTAGATCATATAACTATTCTATTTTTAGTTTTTGGGGAACCTCCACACTGTTTTCCAAAGTTGCTACAATAACTTGGTGGGCCCCTTTTCTTGATGTAACAAGAGGTCAGTTAGTATGATGAACTACCACACTTGCCAGTATTCACTGTCTCCCTTTTCTACTGCTTATTGTAGAATCCTCAGAGTTCTGCAGTCTACGTGGCAAATCTGGTAGAGTCACCCAATGCATGCAGTTCATGAATCTGAGCCCCTGGTCACCACCTCCTTCTCAGGCTGTGACTGAAGAAGTTGTTCATTTTCCATCAAAATTAAGGAGTGAAATACCAAGAAACATTCATGTAGATAATTTTTCCAAACTAACTATTTCTGGTTCCTACTGTGTAACAGAAGCTCTCCCTCCCCCTGATTATCAGTGTCATTTACCCTAGCAGAATGATTCTGATTCCTTTATTTGCCTTTTCTTCTTATATCAAAGAAGGGGTTGACTAGATGACAACCATAGTTTGAAATGTAATGGAAATTTTTGCAGTGTCCTCTGGTGAATATCTTCCTCCTCTGGCAGTCAAGATTTCTAAACATGTAGATCCCAGAGTTGTGGGCACAGGATGCACAGATTCCTCGAGTTGGTCCCTGGAATTAATGTGTTGTTTTACTTATAGGGACAGATTACAACTGTTCATGTAGAGCATTGGTTCTTAACTGAGGACAATTTTGTCTTCTTGAGGGACAGATAAGAATGTCTGGAAGACATTTTGCTTGTCACAGTGTGCAGTGGGGATGTTACTGGCTTCTAGCCAGGGATCCTGCTAAACATCCCACAATTCACAAGACAGCTCTCACAACAAATACTTCTGTAGCCAAAAACATCAATCCTTTTGATTGATATTTATTAGAGATTGGATTTATTGGATTGGATTTATTAGAGAGTAGTGCCTCTTGGGTTTTCCTGGTGGCTCAGACAATAAAGAGTGTTACTGCCAATTCAGGAGACCTAGGTTCAATCCCTGGTTGGGAAGATCCCCTGGAGAAGGGAATGGCTGCCCATCCCAGTATTTTTGCTTGGAGAATTCCATGGACAGAGGAGCCTGGTGGGTTACAGTCCATGGGGTCACAAAGAGACAGACATGATTGAACTGTACATGGCTAACAGTGCATCTGGAAGGATGGCTGCCTGTCCTTGCAGGGTATTATTTTAAGCTGGAGCTTTAGCTGTGCCTTCCATAAGCTGTTATTGGGAGAAACTCCTGGGTTATGAATGAATGTGGTAAATCCTATGACCTTGTGCCCATCTATAAAATAGATTCCTTGACCCCATGTGATACTATTTAGGACATTGTACCAGTGGATCAAACATACTGCAAATCTATAGTGGTCTGTTCAGTGAGGTCCTGTAGAGAGGAAAAGTGGACTCATGCCAAGTTTGTGATAGTTCTAGTCAGAGATTAATTTTCTAGGATTAAAGGAATCTGATGACATCAATTTGCTACAAAAGGGCTGAGTGGACTCCTTGAGAGGTTTACTTTTGATCTTTATAACTGGCAGATTGGGCTTTCAGCAATAAAAGTAACTAGATTAGGCTCGTTGAATTGACCCCATTGCACTAATGTAGAAAGTAGCAAAAGCTGACTGATGTCTACTGGCCAAGTCATTATGTGTACTTGTTTTTTCTAATGCTTGTTCTGCAGTGAATGCTCTCCAGTAAGAATTAACATGTGATATAAAAATCTTCCCATTTCTTTTCCTCACTTCCAGATCCTTGTACTCTTTACAGATACTCTGTGCCCCTTCTTGAGCTCTTTCTTCTTCACATCTTTGATCAACCAGCGATCCTGCCCTTATTCATATATATACTCTCCTCCAGACTATACCTCTTATCTGTCAAATTGGATGACTGGTAGAGCTGTTCAAAGCCCTGTGCATTAGAAAGATTCCTCCTCACAACTGATATTCAACATCATCCCTGAATGGGGTTATAATGCAGTTTTCCATTTTCAGCTTTCCACTCATGTTAGGCTAAGCAGCCCATGTTCCAAGCTTGAGCTTCTTATTCTTCCTTTAGCTATTGTATGATAGACCCAGAATAAGAGGTGCTGGTTCAGTAATAATGGATGATAGGAGATCTGGCCATCTGCCTATGAGGCAAATTTTCACCATTTAGTGCTACTCATGCTGAATCTGGATCTGCCACTTCAGCTTATAATAACTAGATGTTAGGCTCACCTGACCTTGTGTCTTGGTGATGAACCCCTGATCAATCAGCTTCCTCACAGACTCAATGGACACGAACTTGAGAAAACTCCAGGAGATAGTGGAGGACAGAGGAGACTGGCCTGTTACAGTCCATGGGGTCACAAAGAGTCAGACATGACTTAGCAACCCAACAACAGGTTTCTTTTGTTGTACTCAAGATTAAGTGACACTTTTCTTGATATCCATGGTTCTTTCCCCTAGGGATGCATGTTTTATTACCTATAATTCTTCAGTTTAGATTCCATTTGCTGGCATCCAAACTTGCTGTTCATTTTAATAATTATACCTACTTCCTTCCCTCCCTTCCCACCTTCCTTCCCGCCCTTTCTCTCCCACTTGACCCTTTTCTTCCCTGCTTCATCCTCCCTGCTTTCCTCATTTCTTTCAATTGAGTAAATGATATAGTCTCGTTGTAAAAATGTGAATGGCAGCAAAAAGTAAAAAAATTGAGAATTCTCATTACCAATGGCCACTACCATATGCTTTATCTTTATTGTTCAAAAGTAAGCATTGTTAATAATTTCTTATGAATTCCAAAGGATATTTTCTGATGTAATACTATATAATATATCTGTCTATTCATTTGCTGTTTGTTTTTGCACAGATGATATAATAGTCTATGAACAGTCTTATAGGGGCATCCCTGGTTGCTCAGATGATAAGGAATCTGCCTACCAGTGCAGAAGACACAGGGACGCAGGTTCGATCCCTGGGTTGGGAAGATCCCTTGAAGAAGGAAATGGCAATCCACTCTTGTATTTTTGTCTGGAAAAACCCCATGGACAGAGGAGCCTGGAGAGCTATAGTCCCTGGGGTCGCAAAGAGTCAGACATGACTGAGTGACTGACACACACAAACTGTTTTATAAAGCATTATCTTCCTCTATAAGGGTATTCTGTGTTTATTTCCATGCCACCATGTTTCCCAATGCTAGCTTCATTGACTCTGTAGTTGAAGTATTAGCACACTATTTTATTGGAACTTAAGAATGAAATAAATAATTTTGTTAAAATACCCCTATTTTCTTATACAAACATTGAGTGAGTGAAATAATTTTATTAAAATACTAAGATATAGGAACCTAAATGAAATTCATGGAAGTAATATTTTCATGCTATTTCAACTAATGATTCCTGAACAGAATTCTCTAATAGATGTTGTTGTTAAGTCACTAAGTTGTGTCCTACTCTTTGCAACCCCATGGACTACAGCATGCCAGCCTCCTCTGTCCTCCACTATCCCTTGGAGTTTCCTCAAACTTATGCCAATTGAACTGGTGATGCCATCTAATCATCTCATCCTCTGCCACTTGCTTCTCCCTTTACCTTCAGTCTTTCCCAGCATCAGGGTCTTTTCCAATGAGTTGGTTCTTCACATTAGGTGGCCAAAGTATTGAAGCTTCAGCATCACTCCTTCCAATGAATATTCAGGATTGACTTCCTTTAAAATTGACTGGTTTGATCTCCTTACAGTCTGAAGCACTTGCAAGGATCTTCTCCAGCACTACAATTTGAAAGCATCCATTCTTTGGTGCTCAGCCTTCTTTATGGTCCAACCCCCACGTCTGTGCATGACTACTTGGAAAAACATAGCTTTTACTATATGGATCTTTGTCAGCAAATTGACTTCTCTTCTTTAAATATGCTGTCTAGGTCTGTCATCACTTTCCTTCCAAGGAGCAAGCATCTTTCAATTTCTTGGCAGCAGTCACAGTCCACAGTGATTGGAGCCCAAGAAAAGAAAATCTGTCACTATTCCCACTTTTCCCCCTTCGATTTGCCATGATGTGATGGGACTGGATGCTATGATCATAGTTTTATGAGTGTTGAATTTCAAGCCAGGTTTTTCACTCTCCTCTTTCACCCTCATCAAAAGGCTCTAGTTCCTCTTCAGTTTCTGCCATTAGAGTGGTGTCATCTCCGCATGAGAGTCAGATACAACTGAGCCACTAACACACTGCAAAGAAGTTAAATAAGCAGGCTGATAGTATACAGCCTTGACGTACCCCTTTCCCAATTTTGAACCAGTCTGTTGCTCCAAGTCTGGTTCTAACTGTTGCTTCTTGCCCCATATACAAGAATCTTGTATGTTTCTCAGGAGATACGTGAGGTATTTGTTACTCCCATCTCTTTAATAATTTTCCACAGTTTGTTGAGGTCCACACAGTCAAAGGCTTTAGCGTACTCAGTGGAACAGAGGTAGATGTTTTTCTGGAATTCTCTTGCTTTCTCTGTGATTCAGTGAATGTTGTCAACTTTGATCCCCGGTTCCTCTGCCTTTTCTAAACCCAGCTTGTACATCTGGGAGTTCTTGGTTCATGTACTACTGAAGCCTAGCTTGAAGAATTTTGAGCATGATCTTACTAGCATGTGAAATGAGGGCAATTGTAGGGTAGTTTGAACATTTTTTGGCATTGCCCTTCTTTGGGATTTGAATGAAAACTTACGTTTTTCAGTCCTGTAGCCACTGCTGAGTTTTCCAGATTTGCTGACATATTGCATATTGCATAGGAACTTGGAATGCTAGGTATGTAATGGATATAACTTGAATAGTAATGATCATAAGAGATTGGTACCTTACTAGAGTTTTATTCATTTGTTAACAATTGGTTCTACTCATCATCATAGACTCTGATTAGAATGTATCTCATTGTGATGCCACTCAAGTTTTCAGGTTTCCATTCAGCATTATCAGTTTCCAAATGTGGAGGTGATCTTGGCAAACATACAGCTTCACTCTTTTAGCCATTTGGTCTAATTATGCTGAGATAAAATTATCTTTTTCTCTGAACCTCTCTCACAGCAGCCACACAATGTATTTTCCTCATTGTCTGATCCATTTGGTCATTACTTTCAGCTACTATTTTATTTTTTTTTCTTTGGCTTGTATTCAGATCAGATCAGATCAGATCAGTCGCTCAGTTGTGTCCGACTCTTTGCGACCCCATGAACCGCAGCACGCCAGGCCTCGCTGTCCATCACCAACTCCCGGAGGTCATGTATGGCTTGTATTAGTTTACTTTTTTATAGCTTTATTATTTTGCAAAGTCTCATACATACTTGTTGAAAATAAAATTAAGCAATGCAGAACATTATAAAGAAAAAGTTTAAAAAAATCATCCTAGAACCCAGTACCTGGAGATAACAATTTTTCATATTTTAATAAATATGTCATGTATCTCTATTAAGGTAATTTGCCTAACTGGTACCACACTGTACCTGCTTCTCTAACCTGCTTTTTTCCTTCAAAGTATGTTGAAAATATTAGCTATTATTCCTCTTTTCTTGGCGTGTCTTTGATTTTAACTGCTCCACTTTTAGAAGGAGTGTCAGATTTAGCTCTAGTACTGGACCAGGTTTCCAACGTGAGTATGAGTCCAGCAAGTGCCTCATTCCCCTCCATTCTCTTCCCATTTATCTAGGGCACAGAGATACAAAACTAGAGAACTGTCTTGGTCACTGAGCAGTACAGCTGCAACCACGGAGAATCTGAATTTTGCAAAGAACTCAATCTGCCTGCAATGCAGGAGACCCCAGTTCAGTCCTTGGGTCCAGAAAAGCCCCTGAAGAACGGATAGGCTAACCCACTCCAGAATTCTTGGGCTTCCCTGGTGGCTCAGATGTTAAAGAATCTGCCTGAAATTTGGGAGACTTAGGTTTGATGCCTGGGTTGGGAAGATCCCGTGGAGAATGCAATGGCTACTCACTCCAGTGTTCTTGCCTGGAGAATTCCATGGACAGAGGAGCCTGGTGGGCTACAGTCCATGGGGTTGCAGTCAGACATGCCTGACTGACATTAGCACAGGATAGCACATATTGTTTGGTTCTATTCATATGAAATTTCCAGATTAAGTCCTAGAGACAGAAAGTAGATTGGTGGTTGCCTAGGCCTGAAGGGGTAGGGGATAATGGGAGTGAGTGCTAATGGATATGAAGTTGTTTTGGGGGGTGATGTTCTGAAATTGGTTGTGGTGATGGTTTCTTTTGCTGCATGTGCTTTTGATGTCTTACCTAAGAAAGCATTGCCTAATTTGAGGTCATGAAGATTTATGCCTATAATTTTTTCCTTAAGAATTTCATTCATTTAGCTTTTACATTTTGATCTTTGATTACAATTTGAGTTAATTTTTACATATGGTGTGATGTAAGCTGTCCGACTTTTTTCTTTCTTTTGCATGTGGATGTGTGGTTTTCAAAGCACCGTTTGTTGTAAAGATTTTCCTCCCCCATTTAATTGTTTTGGCACACGTTGAAAATCAATTGACAATAAAATTAATTGAGGAGTACTACCATCTTAACCATACTGAGTCTTTCTATCCATGAATGTGTGATGTCTTTCCATTTGTCAGATCCTCTCTACTTTTTTTTTTTGACAATATTTTTTTAGTTTTCAGAGTATATGCTTTACACTACTTATGTCAATGGTTATCTTTGTGTTGTTACTTTCATTAAAAAATATTTTTTGTGATTCTTTCTATTGTTTGTCCTATTCATTAATTCCTATTTTGCCTTTAATTCTTCTACTTTCCTTAAGTTTACTTTTTACTTACTTTTCAAACATCTTGTGTTGATAATTTGAGATAATATCTATCTTCCTTGCTTACTAATATGTGATACCAGGACTATAAATATTCTGCTAAATATGACTTTAGCTCCTTCTCCCAAATTTTGATATTACTCCCATTATAATTTAGTTTTGTATTTCATAACTCACAGTTTAACTTACTCTGGCATATCTATGAGAGTGAGGGTAATTTCAATGGCAGTCTCTTCATTGCAGTTCTATTTCAAGTCTACTCATTATTACAGTGTTCTAATCTTTCCTCGTGTGTTCTAGGTTTTTTATTTGTCTCTTATCTACCTATATATATTTATAATCATTTTCCAATTATTCTTTTATTTCAAACACTTGAGGATACTTATTTATCTGTTTTTTTCTTCTATTTTAGGTTTTCCCTCTGGTGCTTACTTGATAGTTGGTAAATTTTTATTGATTACAATTATGCAAGTGGGGTAACAATTCTGGAGGAATCCCATGAACTCTGAGATGTGAAAGGGTTTCTTCAGAGAAGGTTGGTTTTGCTTTTGTCAGAACTGCAGGCATTCCAATGACCCTGTAGAAAGTGTTACGTTAATGTTATAGCTTGTGTTTTACAGAGCAAATGAGTATTGTAAATTCAAACTTCATTCTCAAACTGGGAATAGGCTTTGGGTTTTCATAAATCCCTGCAGATTTTTCCTCATTCCATTCCTAAAATAAATGGCCTTTTTTTCCCTGCTGCTGCTTTAGACTAGTGTCAAGAAGAATTTTTATATATCTCCTCTTAAATGATATTTTAAAACTTGGATATAATTTGTAGATACAGCTCTTCATTTGAGAAAGAGGGAAACTAAATCATTAAAGATGTTATCAAATTCTTGTGGGCCATTTTTACCTGCTGTCCCTCAGGAATTTAGTCACTGCTTTCGAAAACCAGGCTTATTACATTTTTTCCCTTCCAAGTCATCTCCTTTTGTATTTCCTTTTTGATTTAAGAGCCTCACAATCCTCTTAGTCCTTGAGTTAGCAAGTTGGAATCATCAGTTCTTGCTCTCCACCTCAGTTGCCATCATACACCATCAATTCTACCTTTAATACCTCCTTTCCTTCTGTATTCATCTCCAGTTCTACTATTGCTTCCCCAGTTTACATCCTCAATATAAATATCTTACCTGGACTATTGTGGTATCTCCCCCAGATAATACTCTGCATTCACATTTTCCTTCAGATTACCTTCCAATGTTAAGACAGGGGTATTGTCATGTAATGGCACCCCACCCCAGTACTTTTGCCTGGAGAATCCCATGGACGGAGGAGCCTGGTGGGCTGCAGTCCATGGGGTCGCTAAGAGTCGGACACGACTGAGCGATTTCACTTTCACTTTTCACTTTCATGCATTGGAGAAGGAAATGGCAACCCACTCCGGTGTTCTTGCCTGGAGAATCCCAGGGACGGGGGAGCCTGGTGGGCTGCCGTCTATGGGGTTGCACAGAGTCGGACACGACTGAAACGACTTAGCAGCAGCAGCAGCATTGTCATGTCATTTACTAGCTTCAGAGACCTTTGGAAGTTCCCTGTTGCCTAAAGATTAAATGGATACACATTTTAGTTTTTCAACTTCTTTTCCTATAATCCACTACATTTGACATATTGCAGTCAAACCAACCTATTGGACTTTCACAGAACACCCTATATATAATCGTACTTTGTTGTTTTTTTTTTGGTGGGATTACTTCCTCCAATCCATGGGTAATTTCTACTAATTATTTAAAACCCAGATCTAATGCTGTTGTCTTTGCATGTCTTCCCTGTTGCATAATTAGAACTAATCACTTTCTTCTTCGTGTTTCCACTTACTTTTCTCATGCCTCTGTTTCAGCAATATCTTATTATTGTGTAAACCTTTACATACCTGTTTTGCCCTTTTGACTGTGAGCTTCTGCAGGGAGGAAACCATTTTTCATTCATCTTTATCATCTCTCTGCCTAGCTAGCATGTTGCCTGGAACACAACAGATGCTCAATAAATGTTTTTAATAAATTAATGAAATAATGAAGCTATATTATTATATCAAAATAGCAACAGGACAATGTTTTCAATTTTAGATAATATGTATCTTCTCATCTAGTATCTGCTGCACAGACCAAGACTTCAGTGGGGTACCTAATTCTAAATGATACTTGCTGCTATGGAAGCAAAATTTGATTTTTTTTTGAAGCTTATTATCTTTTTCTTTAAAATATAGCTAGAAATCCTTGGTTCTTAGTTGCTATAGAACCAGAGAAGCAATATAACCAGCAAATTATTTGTTAACTAATCATGGTAGGGATTTAAAAAATTGCTTTTTTTCTTATTTCAATTACAATACATATTTGAAATAGTAAATTTAGAGTACATAGACACATACACATAAAGTCATGCATCATATCACTATCACTCTGCAAGATAATCAGTATTTTGGATTGTATTTGTATAACATTTGATTACAAAAGGAGAGTCAGAGGATATATACTGTTTTGTATTCTTGGTATTGAAATAAATATGTTAAAAAGAACTATTATTGAGGATGCATTTAACTATTATATGTTTTATAGCATAAATATGGTTATGCTATTATAAATGTGATAATCTGTTGATAGAAGAAAGTATCAAGGCAAACTGTCCTAAGCAGTAAAGAAATTTATTTCTTTCATCATTATTAAAGGTTAAGAGATGAAATCTGGCTGGCTTATACTAAAGATGATCACTCCCTTGAACTGGACAGAGGGTCAACTTTTCTGAGTTACGTGGGTGAGGGGTGGCTGGATTAACACATTCAAGAGTTTATTCATCTTAGGAGGTGAGAGAATATTTAGTGAAAAACCTGCAGAGTCAATCATAGTGGCTATAGATCTTCCTCCATTTTAAGTAAGTGTTGAAGCCTTTTTCACTTAAAATTGCTCAGTTTCCTGTTGTTGACATTTAGGTATTTTTCCTTCAATTTTTCAGTGTTATAAATAACACAGCTGTGAACAATCTCATGGTTGAATCATTGTGAAATCCATGTTTATATGTACAGCTTCAGAATTGTGTTAAGCAACCTGTTAAAGCTTTGTGAGATGTTGCCTATGGGAAAATTACACCATTCCCACCAGCAACAAGGGATAATAGCTGTTTCCTTTACCTTGGACAACAACTTTGGGCGTTTAAAAGAGTCTGCCTTGGCCAGAGGCTTTTAAACTATAATAGGGAAATCTGTGCTTCTGCAGAACTCACTTTAAGCCAATGTGGGTTATTTCACAAGCTGACTTAGCTCCCAGTGCCTGATATGACTCATGTTGAGCTTGTATCAGCTTATCGCTTTCTCAGTTCAGTGTATGTTAGTTCTCATGTTGCACATGTTCTTTTTTCAAAATTAATTTTCATTTGAGTACAGTTGTTTTTGCACATGTGTTCTTAGGAGTGATCATGAGCAGACTAGCAAACAAATAAAACAAACACAAAACTAAAAAATGCAAATTACTTGCACATTAGCAAGTTTTGGAAAAACCAAAAACCATCTGAGAAAGGATAAATTTTAAGGGCCAATCTTTTTTTTCCTAACTCTCAAAATACTTTTCTCCTATAGGGATAATTGGGCCCAAACCAGTGTTTATAAGTGTGTACATATTTTATATATATATATATATATACCTACACACACATACATATATAAGTATATATGTGTATGTATATACACACACATATACATTTATATATACATACAGTTATTTAAAAATTATCCATTGCTCATGGTTCTGTATTTTAAAGATTCATTGTTTCAAATAGGTTTCTAATCCCTAGGCCAGGTACTGAGTTCATATGAGACCAAGATCTTTTTTACCGTCTGCAAAAGCTGTTAAGACATTTAGGTGTCCCAGTGGTGATGATTTATTTTTATTTCTCTGAGAGGTCACTCTGATTTAGGAGTGGGTGACTATGAGAGTGGAATATTGTATCTCTTCTCCAGCCAGTTTTCCAGTTCTACATAAACTTAGAATATTTGTAAGTTTTCTTGCCAACTATATGATATCATTAAATGTAATAGGTCTATACATTTGCAAGTGTTACATTTTGGTTTCAGTATGTGAGACTTATTGTAATCCATAGCATAAAACACTCTTCTTGGGAATAGCACCTCTAACTGAAATGTGTTTAAAAGCTCATATAGTGTTCTTTGTTTAGGTGGTAGCCACATGGATGCATTACTTCATTTTCAGAAAGAAACACCAATAGAATCTGTAACCTTAAAAATGTATGTGTAAAAATTTTATAGTCTTTGTTTTTACTTCCTTTCTTTCTTCATTTTTGTTGTTTTCTCGCAACTCTCAGTGAGACCTCAGAAATCCATTTAGATCCTGCTCTGCTAAGACCAACTGACTCATTGGCTGGGAGGCCCGTGAAAGCCTCAGGTAAATTAATAGTAGACTCAGTGCCTGAGAACCATGCCTGGCTGCTCTTGAAATCCCGTCTGAAGCCTGAATTATTTGTATTAAGATAGGCCAGCACTCGGGCTCCTATGAGTCAATTCTTTGTAACAGTTGCCAATATTTTTATACCTGAGAGAGCGGCTTCATTCTTTATTATTGCTCAGGAATCGATACTCCCATTGCCCTCACAAAATGCTATACAAGCATTATTGGCATTTCACTTGGCAGTGAAGAGTACCGACATCAATCTAGCCAACTGCACACTTCACTAACCCTGCTCCACTTCTCCTGCGTCTATTTGTATTCCATCTGGGCTGTCCTCGGCTGCTGGATTTGAATGGGACTCCTTAGCACTGCCCTGACACGTCCTAAGATAAGGAAATGGAAAGGCATCATTTACCCACTCACAGAGACAGTCCCCCCTCCCTACCCCTGCCCATTTTGTACCTAGAGGTTTTGCAGCATTTAATAAAACGCCATTTCCCACCACCCTATGGTTTTACAAAATCGCCATCTCAGAGCTCTTCATTAATAACCAAATGTCTGCTTCTAATCTACTGTGAATTTTAAAGTAATTCCTGGGCTCTTAAAGTAGCAGATCTTAAAAAATGAAAATTCACACATGTGGGAGTACAGTGTGCACACAGAGCCACGGTGGAAACTGCGGCTGCATTTGTTCTGAATGCTGACCGTGGACACACCATGGTTGTTTAGTAAACTTAGTAAAAATGCTTCTCGCCCAACATGTGACTTTCGTTTTAAACATGTAGTTCTATGGTAATGTTGAAATGGAAGCCACCGTAGGGAATTCTGCCATATCAGTCTTACGTTGGGCATTATCAGTATGTGACAGATGTTGTTTGATTCAAAGGAATATCTAGAATATATAAAGAACTTTTACAACTCAACAAACATGATCTGAAAAAAGAAAAGTGACCTCATTAAGAACGGACAGTGGCCACAGTGGGATACCACTTCGTGTCCATCAGGATAGCTATTATCAAGAAAAACAAAACCCAGAAGATACATGTGTTGGAGAGGATATGGAGAAATTCAAACCCTTGTGCTTTGCTAGCGGGAATATAAAAATGGTACAGCTGTTGTGGAAAATAGTTTGGCAGTTCTTCAAAGAGTTAAACATAGAACCACCGTATGATCCAGCAATTCCACTCTTAGATACATAATTGGAAGAATAAAAAGCAGGAACTCAAACAGATGCTTATACACCAGTATTCATAGCACCATTATGCATGGTAGCCAAAAGGTAGAAACAACACACTTGTTGGCAGAGTGACTTTGGTTACAAGTATTATTACTCTGAGCCTCAGTCTCTTCCTCTGTCCAGTGGCAGTGACAGTGGTGATGATGGTAATAGTGTAATAATGGTGATGATGATTTCATGATGATGTTGATGATAATAATGGTGGTGTTGGTGATGCTGATAATATTCCACAGGATTGTTGTCAAGATTAAGATACAGTATGAATAAGATGATTAAGTGAAATTTGTGATAATATCCAAAACTTTAATACACCATGGCTCTTTAAAATTTAAATCCAAGAATCAGAATATTTTGTATGTTTTATGTCAAGGAGGTATGTTAGAGGTTAATATTTGCCTGAAAGGACAGACAGATATTGGAAATTACATACTCTGTTTGGTTGTAGTCATGCATTTGTGTGAGCCTAGATTATGAAATCTTGTTAAAAGCATTTAATTTCAGAATTACATTATTTTTAGTGGAGGTAAAATGGCAAAGCTATTCATTCTTTCCTAGGAGAGAGAGTTGGGGTTTTTTTTGTCTATATCACTTGCAGCAACTTCCTGCAGAAGTTATATGTTCTGAGCCTATCTTTGTGCTAGGTAAAAAGAGAAAATGATTTTGAAAAGATAAATTCTTCACTAGATTTTTATTTTTTTTTTGGTTATCGAAAGGCAAAGTAAGAATTTTTATATATTATAGAAGTTACCTTCATTGGATCTTAATTTACATAAATATACCCAGGAAAAAAATGAATGCATCATTTTTTTTTTAAAATAGAAAAAGCCCTGAAATAGGAATTAGGAGTCTTTGACCCTAGTTTCAGTTTTGCCAAGTGTTAAACATGTGACCATAAGCAAATTAATTAACTATTGAGCTTAGTTTTCTCCTCTGTTGTGTGTTTAGTCACACAATCCTGTCTGATTCTTCGCAACATTTTAGACTATATCCTGCCAGGCTCCTCTGTCCATGAGATTCTCCAGGCAAGAATACAGGAGTGGGTTGTTACTTCCTTCTCCAGGGTATCTTCCTGACCCAGGGATCAGGCCTGCATGTCAGATGTGTCTCCTGCAAGGCAGATTCTTTACCCTCTGAGCCTAAATGGTTGTAAAATAATAGACTGCTTATTTCATGTATCTATTGAGGTCAACTAAAATGATATTCATGAGAATGCTTCGTAAATTACAATGTTATGTATAAATAAAAAGTGTCATATTTCATTGTCTATGATTATAAATCATAAAATGTATCATTAGTTACGTATCACTTAGAACAAAAATACTACCAATTAAACTATAATAAAGGATAAAAATGGTATGGATCTAACAGAAGCAGAAGATATTAAGAAGAGGTGAAAAGAATACACAGAAGAACTGTACAAAAAAGATCTTCATGACCCAGATAATCATGATGGTGTGATCATGGACCTAGAGCCAGACATCCTGGAATGTGAAGTCAAGTGGGCCTTAGAAAGCATCACTATGAACAAAGCTAGTGGAGGTGATGGAATTCCAGTTGTGCTATTTCAAATCCTGAAAGATGATGCTGTGAAAGTGCTGCACTCAATATGCCAGCAAATTTGGAAAACTCAGCAGTGGCCACAGGACTGGAAAAGGTCAGTTTTCATTCCAATCCCAAAGAAAGGCAATGCCAGAGAATGCTCAAACTACCACACAATTGCACTCATCTCACATGCTAGTAAAGTAATGCTTAAAATTCTCCAAGCCAGGCTTCAGCAATATGTGAACCGTGAACATCCTGATGTTCGAGCTGGTTTTAGAAAAGGCAGAGGAACCAGAGATCAAATTGCCAACATCCGCTGGATCATGAAAAGCAAGAGAGTTCCAGAAAAACATCTATTTCTGCTTGATTGACTATGCCAAAGCCTTTGACTGTTTATTGTGGATCACAATAAACGGTGGAAAATTCTGAAAGAGATGGGAATACCAGACCACCTGATCTGCCTCTTGAGAAATTTGTATGCAGGTCAGGAAGCAACAGATAGAACTGGACATGGAACAACAGACTGGTTCCAAATAGGAAAAGCAGTACATCAAGGCTGTATATTGTCACCATGTTTATTTAACTTATATGCAGAGTACATCATGAGAAATGCTGGACTGGAGGAAACACAAGCTGGAATCAAGATTGCTGGGAGAAATATCAATAACCTCAGATATGCAGATGACACCACCTTTTATGGCAGAAAGTGAAGAGGAACTAAAAAGCCTCTCGATGAAGGTGAAAGTGGAGAGTGAAAAAGTTGGCTTAAAGCTCAACATTCAGAAAACGAAGATCATGGCATCCGGTCCCATCACTTCATGGGAAATAGATGGGGAAACGGTGGAAATAGTGTCAGACTTTATTTTCCTGGGCTCCAAAATCACTCCAGATGGTGAGTGCAACCATGAAATTAAAAGACGCTTACTCCTTGGAAGGAAAGTTATGACCAACCTAGATAGCGTATTCAAAAGCAGAGACATTACTTTGCCAACAAAGGTTTGTCTAGTCAAGGCTATGGTTTTTCCTGTGGTCATGTATGGATGTGAGAGTTGGACTGTGAAGAAGGCTGAGCACAGAAGAATTGATGCTTTTGAACTGTGGTGTTGGAGAAGACTCTTGAGAATCCCCTGGACTGCAAGGAGATCCAACCAGTCCATTCTGAAGGAGATCAGCCCTGGGATTTCTTTGGAAGGAATGATGCTAAGGCTGAAACTCCAGTACTTTGGCCACCTCATGTGAAGAGTTGACTCATTGGAGAAGACTCTGATGCTGGGAGGGATTGGGGTCAGGAGGAGAAGGGGACGACAGAGGATGAGATGACTGGATAGCATCACTGACTCGATGGACATGAGTCTGAGTGAACTCCTGGAGTTGGTGATGGACAGGGAGGCCTGGAGTGCTATGATTCATGGGGTCGCAAAGAGTCAGACACGACTCAGCAACTGATCTGATCTGATCTGATCTCATAGTGCCTTAGTATGCTGTTTGAGGCATGTAAGGATCACACCAGCCTCTTTTTGTTTGGAATATTCTTTCAGCTATTCTAATAAATACAGCCAGTACATCTTGCTTTTAATTGTATCTCTTACCAATAGATAGGTAATTTTTTTGCATGCAAATTGGTTACAAAACATATCAACATGCTTCATATTTTCCTAAATCTAGTAAAGAATTTCATTGTTCCATTGCAAAAAAACACAGAATTGCAATTATATCTTCCATGAATAATATTTACTTTGCTAATTAATGTTTGTTCCTCAATCATACACATTTTTTCCTCTGTTCTCATGCCTTTCTTCATATGCAAGAGTTTCATTTCATTGTTAAATCAAAGTACAGTATTTCTAATCATTTTAAATGACAGTTGAACTCAGCAGGTGATACCCCGGCAATGCACATTTCTCAACTGAACAGCGAAGCTATGCACAAGTTTGTCCATGCACAGTTGATGAAAACTCCTTTGTGACTATCACCTGTCAATCTTTGATTGTTTAAGACCTCTGCTGATTTCAGGGATGTTAGGATGTGTGGGGAAAGGTGTCTCGGGATTAACTGAAAATTGCATTTGTGTGATTAGCCACAATGTGACACTTTAATTATTGATATAAACTGCAGGTAGCACATTGCTTGTTGCACCTTAGTAATAAGAATGTGAGAGTCCCTGAAACTAGTAAGGCCTCCTGAGGTTACAGAGAAACCCTCTGATGCTGCTTCAGTGTTTGTAGGCAGTGTGGTATCTGCTTTGAGTCATGTCTTCTCCACACTAAACTCTGTCACTTTGTCACTTGCTTTCAGCTTTGATATGGCATGATTTTGAAATCATTTCTTTTGATCACTTTCCTCGGAACTGGGACTCATTTTTCAAGCTTCTTTAATGCACCGTATTTGGAATGAAACATTCTATGCCAGTTCTGGTTGTTAGAATGGTGGAAAGATCCATCATTAATTTATTAAGAGAAAAAAATGACTTTTCTTGAGTTCCTGGGTAAGAAAAAACTTGGAAATGTAAATTCTGCGTGTACTAGTGTAGTTTTATTTTTAAATGGTGATGAAACACCCTTAAATGGGTTACGTTATTATTTTTATTTAAGTACATTTTTATTCTTACAAAATTTATTTGGTAGTCCTTTTAGCATGTCTATTATCTTCACAGTTCTTTTTGGAATGTTGAATGGACAGAGTCAGAATCAGGCTTCCAGTTCTGGGATATACCTGTGATTAGTTTCTTAGGGATGCTGTAACAAAATACCACCCCTGGGTGACCTAGACAGCAGAAGTCTATCCTCTCACAGTTCTGAGTACTAGATGTCTGAAATGCTGTGTTGACTGGGCCATGCTCTTTCTGAAGCTGGTAGAGAAGAATCCTTCCTTGCCTCATCCTAGTTTCTGCTGGTTTGCAGGCAAGCCTTGGCATGCATTACCTTGTAGGTGTAGCATTTCAGTCTCTGCCTCTATTTTTACATGGTGTTGGTCCTGTGCATCTCTGTCTTCACTCAGTATTAAACTCTTCTCATGCTAAAGCTGAAGTGCCAGTACTTTGGCCACCAGATGTGAAGAGCCAACTCATTGGAAAACACCCTGGTACTGGGAAAGGTTGAGGGCAATAGGATAAGGGGGCAGCAGAGGATGAGGTGGTAGGTAGCATCACTGACTCAACAGACATGAGTTTGATCAAACTCCGGGAGAGAGTGAAGGACACGGAAGCCTGGCATGCTGTAGTTCATGGAGTTGCAAAAAAGTTTGACTTAGCAGCTGGAAAGCAACAACATAAGGACAGCAGACATATTGTGCTATGGCCTACTCTAATGATCTTATATTAACTTGATTACAATATCAAATACCCTATTTCCAAATAAGGTCGCATTCCTAGGTACCAGGGAATAGGACTTCAGCTTATTTTGGTGGGGCACACAGTTAAACCCTTAACACTTGTCAACATTACTTTGTGGGTGGATACCAACTCATTACTACCCAAATCACTACTCTTTGCCTAAAATACACCCTCCAGTTACTAATCTGATAATCTCTTTTAGCATTCAATTCATAGTTCTCCATTCTATGCAAAAGTATCTAAAAAGAAAACTATCTGATTGTTAGTGGGCTTGCGGAAGTTTCCATAAACTTTGTGTCCTACATTCTCATATTAGACAAGTCCTGTAATCGTTTCAGAGCAAAACATTAAGTAGAATGTGACAAGGTTCTTAGGCATTTTATGATGACTGCCGTCTCCTCTAGGTACTCATCATCCATTCCTTTAGCAATCCATCCTTGTATCCAGTGGTTTGTTTGCCAGACCTGTCATTTTCCACTTGAAAGTGGGGCTGATGTTGGCTTCCTTCCAGTTTTCTGTTTCCTTTGCCCTTCTTTAAGATTTCCCATAAAACAAGGATGATTTCACTTATAAGTTCTCTTAGAGCCTTGGGATACAATTCATGTAAGCCAAATGACTTGAATTCATATAAAAACAACTTTACTACCCTTGGATTTTGTATTCCCTTAGGAATACTTGTTCTATACTTGGCAGAGAAATCAGAAAGCAAAAGCAGGAATTTAGATGTTCTGTTTTCTTTCTACCAAACTTCAATTTAACACCTTTTGTCCCTTGCAGTGGTCTTGGCCCTCACTTGTTTGCCTTATTTGTGCAATAATATTTTTTAAAGTCTTTGTTGTTCTTAACACTGAACAACTCTAAGTCCACTTTCTTTAGACTTAGGCTCCATAAAGCCATGGTTTCATATATATCCTCAGTTATTAGTTCTTTTATTTTTTCATTCTTGGGACATATGCTTACTGCATGCATTTCCTTTTTATTTCTTTTACTTGAGATGATTTGCCATTCCATAACTGGAATTGCATCAGTAAAAGCTTTTTGACTATCTTGAGTCAAGCATCATGCTTAGAACCATGTACAATGGAACCATGAGTTATGGTATTATTTTTGAAACATATCTATCTGTGTCTGTGGGCTATTTTTGTAGGCTTTGCCCAACATTGTATACTATAGGTATTATGATCTAAGATGACAGGATTTATTTTTTCCAAGATTTTTTATCACTTCCCAATGGCACCCCACTCCAGTACTCTTGCCTGGAAAATCCAATGGGTGGAGGAGTCTGGTAGGCTGCAGTTCATGGGGTTGCCAAGAATCGGACACGACTGAACGACTTCACTTTCACTTTTCACTTTTCACTTTCCTGCATTGGAGAAGGAAATGGCAACCCACTCCAGTGTTATTGCCTGGAGAATCCCAGGGATGGGGGAGCCTGGTGGGCTGCCGTCTACGGGGTCGCACAGAAGTGGATACGACTGAAGTGACTTAGCAGTAGCAGTATCACTAAATAACGCCTCTCCTGGTTGTAATTAGGTCTAGAGTGGTAGTTCTTAGTCATTTTTTCCCTATCATTGGAGAATTGAGCTTATCAGAAAGGCTAGATAATAATTTTTTCAGAAACTGTTACTTTTGATCAAATGAGATTTGTTTTCTTTTCCTGGACAAATGAAATCCTTACTACTGCTACCATGGTTTTCTTGTCTCTGTAATAAGGAGGGAATACACTATTTAGCCTCTTCACACAGTAAGGTGACCTATTTTTTCATAACAGTATCACTTTTATTTCCTTCTTATAAGTTCTGTACCATGTTTTCCAGTACATGTCCATTAATAACTGTTTCTTAATGGGAGTATATGAATTAGAATATTTAAATGAGATGTTACCTCTCCTACATTTGACTACATTACTAGTACTATGGATTTTAAGTTCAAAAGTACACAAGAGGAAAATCCTTTATGCAAAATTATAAATTTCCAAGAACTTTTCAAGAAATCAGTTCTATGTCCTTGCATCACTCAGCCAAGCCAAGAACAGAAAAAACTGTCAGCAATTCTCTTTATAGTTAAGCTTTTACTTCCGGGTAGTCTGAATTCCATGGTAGAGGGAAGGATATAATGGGTCAGATTCTATTTTGTGGCCTTCAGCCTGAGGGCAGGCTTTAATCATATTTGAACAGGGTAGTTAAAAATCATAGAAGTTTTGGATAAACATGTACACACTACTGTATATAAAATGGATAACCAGCATGGATCTACTTTATAGCACGTAGAACTCTATGCAAAGTTATGAGGCAGCCTGGAGGTGAGGGAGGTTTGGGGGAGAATGGATCCTTGTATATGTATGGCTGACTCTCTTTGCTGTTCACCTGAAATTATCATAACATTGTTAATCAGCTATACCCCAATACAGAATAAAAAGTTCAAGATTTTGTTTAAATTAAAAAAAAAAATCTTTAAGAGGGAATGATTATAAACAATGCTGCAGCATAAGAAAGTTTACCTCTTAGTATATCTTTGTTTTCTGCTGTGTCCCCATAATCAGAAATGCTCCAGAGTGAGAACAGAGTAGTTATTTGTTAATAGAATAATGGTATTTTCCAGATCTTAAAGATTTGGGCTCGGTAGAGGCAACAAATTGTGGGGAAATGACTAAGAGATACTTAAGCTGCTGCTGGTGCTGCTAAGTCACTTTAGTCGTGTCCGACTCTGTGCGACCCCATAGACGGAAGCTCACCAGGCTCCCCTGTCCCTGGGAGCCTCCAGGCAAGAACACTGGAGTGGGTTGCCATTTCCTTCTCCAATGCATGAAAGTGAAAAGTGAAAGTGAAGTCGCTCAGTCGTGTCCGACTCTTGGCGACTCCATGGACTGGAGCCTACCAGGCTCCTCCGTCCATGGGATTTTCCAGGCAAAAGTACTGGGGTGGGGTGCCATTGCCTTCCCCGAGATACTTAAGAGGGCAAGAAGGCAAGACAAAAACCAATGGGTTACTAATAATAAGCTTGTTTATGCAGTACCATTTTAGCACTGGTTCCCTGTTTCTGATTAACAGGACGTTATTCTCTATTCTTTTTGGTACAAGGAAGGCATCCTTCTCATGGGACATTTTATGACCTATTTTTGGTAGGAAGGGCAAACTCTTCCTGTGTTTGTTCTTTCTCAGGTGTTTCAGTTCAAAATATTCAGTATGCTGAAGTGGCATATTTTGAGGCGGCATGTCATAAGCCCCTTCATTATCTTAAGTATGAAAAAAATATACTTAGTTGGAAAGCCCTAGTGACTTATGTTCAACTCTTGGAGATCAGAACCGTTCATTCATTGACATTAAAATTTGAACTTTGCATATTGGGATTCCAAATGTTTAGTGAATTTTACTCTCAAATCATATTTCAAAACCTATGTATGTTTTAATGTACACATAGAACTTTTAGCTATGATATTTAAACTTATTATAGCTGAATATTTTCTCACTTTTCTGTGTCAGTTCTCAAAATGTTTTATATATGCTTTTAAATTTTTAATTAAAAACAAATGAAGTATGAATACTTTCTTCTTAAAAAATATCAAAACCCCCAGAAATACAGCACCCTTGGAAGCATTCTTAGAACCTGGTCTCTTCCTACTGCTTGAAAGAATGAGAGTTATGAGTTTAGCCTGTCACTCCAAACATATCCCCTATACCTATGGCTCTCATTTAGGAAAGTTATGACCAACTAGATAGCATATTCAAAAGCAGAGACATTACTTTGCCAACAAAGGTTTGTCTAGTCAAGGCTATGGTTTTTCCTGTGGTCATGTATGGATGTGAGAGCTGGACTGTGAAGAAGGCTGAGCACCGAAGAATTGATGCTTTTGAACTGTGGTGTTGGAGAAGACTCTTGAGAGTCCCTTGGACTGCAAGGAGATCCAACCGGTCCATTCTGAAGGAGATCAGCCCTGGAATTTCTTTGGAAGGAATGATGCTAAAGCTGAAACTCCAATACTTTGGCTACCTCATGCGCAGAGTTGACTACTTGGAAAAGACTCTGATGTTGGGAGGGACTGGGGGCAAGAGGAGAAGGGAACGACATAGGATGAGATGGCTGGATGGCATCACTGACTCGATGGATGTGAGTCTGAGTGAACTCCGGGAGTTGGTGATGAACAGGGAGGCCTGGAGTGCTGTGATTCATGGGGTCGCAAAGAGTCGGACATGACTGAGTGTTTGATTTGATCTGATCTGATCTGATGGCTCTCATTTTTTATCCTATAGAAAGTAGATAACTATTATTTTATGCATTCTTAGCATAAAATTATTTTGTTTCTTTAGTATGTTCTATAATTTTCTTTAGAGAGTTATCAGTATGTCTTCAGCATTTTTCCATACTTGTATAGAGCTGGTTGTTTTTTGTTTTTAGTTGCTGATACATTTAGAAAAATAACACAAATATATCCCACTTAGATTATTCAGCCATTTTCTGATGATGGACATTTAGCTTTTTCCAGTGATTCATAAAGTACATCATGATATAGTAAACATTTTATAATACTTTCTTGTGTATATGTTCAACTGCTTCTCTAGGAGGAATATCAAATACTGAAAATACTGGTTATAGGGTGTGAACATTTTTATTTTTCATAAATAATACCATATCATTCTCCATAGCCATTGCACCAATAAACCTTCCAAATTACAGGGCACTCTTACTTACATTTCATTATCACTTGCTATTATTAAGCTTTTAAAAATTTGTTTAATGGAGGAGTTGACCCACTATCATTTATTATAAATCTGTAAACTAGTAATGGTTTAAAAATGTTTAAATCGTTACATTTAAAATAGTTGTTTGCTGCTGCTGCTACTGCTGCTATGTCACTTCAGTCGTGTCCAACTCTGCAACCCCATAGACGGTAGCCCACCAGGGTCCCCCATCCCTGGGATTCTCCAGGCAAGAATACTGGAGTGGGTTGCTATTGCCTTCTCCAAAAGAGTTGTATACATACCTACAAAGTAGCCTTCACTTTGCCACAGAGTCTAAAATATTTAATATCTATCCCTTTAACAGAGACCATGTTAACTCCTGATCTAATGGAAAAGGATGGCATGTCATGGTATTAATTTGCGTTTCTATGAACACTTAGTAAAATTGACCATATTTTCACATGTTTATTTGACATTTGTATTTCCTTGTTTGTAAATTGCCTATTTGTATTTTTGCTTATGTTTGTAACTATTAAATTGGTTGAATAGATTCTGTGTATATTCTGAATACATTTTGTAAAACTGCCTACCCAGTGGTCATCTTCTGCATTCATTCTGTTTTGCTAATAGAACTTTAGTTCATTTTCCGGTTCTGGGCAATGATGTACTTCTGGGGATTTGAACAGCATTAAAATCCTAAGTTGAAGGGGGTATACAGTTAGAATTATTTTAAATAATTGTGGTAACTGATTCCTGCTTGCCAGTGATTAGGATTGAACATGTGATGAAATGTATCCAATGAGATGTGAAGACCTCTGGGCATTTGTCCCTCATTTTGAAAATGAATAGTGGAATTATTTTTTCTACCCCTATGCAGCCTCTGTTTGCTTTCTTCTTGTGTGACTTCTGGAAATGTTATGCTCTTTTGAACATAACCAGATTAAATAGAGAAGTCAGGAAATGAGAGTAACACACCAGCCTTGTAAATAGATGGGATGTATACTTAGAGCCTCTTCACAGTTTAGACTTTTTTTAAGGTGGGTTTTCTGTTACTTGCAGCCAAGTACATCCTAACTAATGTATTGAACATCTGGCACTCTTCCATGAGAATTTTGGAGCTGTATTTTCATATTCCAGTCATTTAAATTGATTAGAACTATTTGCCTCTAGAGATTAATTTGAGCTTAAATGATATCTATAAAACACTAAGTCTTTCTATACACACTACATTATTCATGTCTCCTATTTAGGTCTTTAAACAAAATTTTCTCTAGGAAGATGATGCAATTTTTATTAGATGTATTGCTATATACTTCACAGTTCTTATTCTCTTAAGAAGTAGCTTTTATTTTTTATTACATTATATAATTGGTTTTTGTTAGTAGAAAAAAATGTAAATTTTTTAATGTTGATATTGTACACTACTAACTTGCTGCATTTGTTCTTTTGATTTTAGTCCTTTATCTGTGACTTTCCTTGACCTTTTTATGAATCCAGCCATATCATTTACTAATAATTATAATTTTGTGCCTTGCATCCATTGTCTTATAATTATTACATCTTCTGTCTGTATCTTATTGCATTGTTTGGGATAATTACAATGTTCAGTAGAAGGTGTGAAAGGAGTTATGCATGCATTATTTCTGCTTTGTTTCTGAATTTAATGAGAAAGGCTTTAAATATGTCCTATGAAGTAGGATGCTTGCTGTAGGCTTACTGTGGATATATTTTGCAGCAAATTAAGCCCCTCTTTTATTTAATTTTACTAAATTTTCAGGTCTTATTTTTTATTAATAAGAATGAATATTGAAGGTTATAGAAGAACATTTTAGCCTCTATTCAGATGATACAGGTTTTTCTCCTTTAATATGTATCAATGCACTGAATTACATTGATAAATCTATTAATTAACAATTATTGTATTCCTAGGAGAATGTCTACTTTGTTCTAAGTAGACACAAATAGGTACTCTAATATAATTTTTTAGAATTTTATTTGCATATTGTTTATTTCCCCCCAATAACTAGTTCTTGGATCTGTTTAATCCTCTTTCTATTTTCTTATTCTTTCTGCCTTCATTTTCCTTTATTATTATTTTCTCAGATACTTTTGACTCTTTTTAATAAATTACTTAATTAAGTGCATAATACAACTTTAGTCGCTCAGTTTTTTCTTATAAGAACATTTAAGGTGATGAATTTAACCCTGAGAAGTGTTTCTACTTGGTTGTATAATTGTTATTAACTTCTCAGGAAAAGTAGTGGGTTAGATTGTTTCATTTAATTGTTAACCTTTAGACATCATATGTCCAGTGCTTTTTCTAGACTGTTCACGTAGCCTATCTAATTTGTATCCTATACTATCTAATTTAATCCTCAAATATTCTGTGAATTTTCCTTATTTCCTAGGTGAGAAAACAGATTCTGAGAGTTTAAATGACTTGTCTTCTATCACTCAGCTTGTGACTGGTGCAGCCTGTTTTATCTCTGTGACAGAGAATCTTTAAAACACATAACTTAAGCAGGGCCATTTTGGCCACCTCATGCAAAGAGTTGACTCATTGGAGAAGACTCTGATGGTGGGAGGGATTGGGGGAAGGAGGAGAAGGGGACGACAGAGGATGAGATGGCTGGATGGCATCACTGACTCGATGAATGTGAGTCTGAGTGACCTCCAAGAGCTGGTGATGGATAGGGAGGCCTGGCGTGCTGCAGTTCATGGGGTCGCAAAGAGTCGAACATGACTGAGCGACTGATCTGATCTCTTAAGCAGGGCCAGCCATGCTAGCAACATGGTATCTTTCATAAGATTTTCACTAGTTACATGGTTCCTCAACATGTATTTGGATTTGGTAGACAGGATGCAACATAGGGACAGAAGTGAAAAAATACTCAAATTATGCCTGGAATAGTCCTTATCTTCTGTTATTGGTTCTTTGAGCTTTGCTTCTTCAGTAGTGAAGAAATTTGAACTTGGATTTTTCTTGGAGAAGGTTAACACTGAAGCCATGAGCTAGTTTAAGGAAGTTTCATGGAAAGGAATTATTTAAGAATTATAGTTGTTGGAGCAAGGAGAAATAAGTTCTGCAAACCACCTCCTTTTAACCTTGTTTCAAAATGCTACTTGTCGTGATAGCATCACCACATATGAAGATTATAAATGAAAATTACTGGTTTTCTGAAAGGAACTTTTTTCTCAAGGAAAATCCATTTTTAACTAGGAGAACTAGGAGTATTAAAATTGGATCCATGACCTTCCTCAGGATTACAAACTGTTTTTTTTTGTTTTTTGTTTTTTTTTTTTCTGAAGGACAGAGAAAGGGGTGACCGCATGTTTGCCTTTATGAGTCTTCATGGAATAGCCTAATCAAACATTTAGGAATATGATATAACCCCCTTTTCAACATGCTGAATCACCAAACTGGCATTGTTTTAAGACATGAGGGAAACATGAAAATGATACTGTTTTTTGACTCTTTTAATGGTCAACATATCCACAAATATTTTAATTACTGGGCTTGTGTTTATGGTGATGACAATGATAAACATCATTTCTGAGAGGATCTGATGATGTAATTCAGAGAAACCCACAACTTAGTGACCTCAAAACTTTCATTAAAGAAAACACTCTCTAGAAACTTTGCAATGTGATTATATTGATTAAGTTTTAGCAACTGATTACAATTTCACTTTATTTTTCTCTCAGGCAAGACACATGATATTTTTCATATCACTTTTGATGTTTTCATTAGGCTAGCCATGCATTAGAATCCTGACTTATTGCTTCTGTGAATGTCAGGGCCAGACATTTTCTGTTCATTTTTAAAATAAAAAAAATGTATTTTTCCACATCCTTAATATTTGAATTGAGTGATAAGAAAAAAATTCTTTTTGCCAAGAAAATCTGCCATGTACACAATACATTCATTTCAGTGAAATTAGGAAGTCATATTGTTTTTATCTGCTTTGAGTATTTTTGCTTTTACTATTAATATTTTAATACTTCAAGAAGCAATATTTTGTGTTAGCCATTGTGCCCTTATGAAGATTATTAAATAATATTGTGAGCCCACTAACGAATTATTACTCCAGATGATAAACCCACCCTATTCATAGGTAGAACTTGATTTTTAACAAGGAATATAGCTTATCAATATGTGGACTCTCTGTAGACTCTTATTTCTTTGTCTTTTTTTTTTTTTTCCTGGTAATTAGGAGCTAAGACACTTGACATCTTATGTTGGTATGTGATTTAATTTGAGCCTTTCTCTGGGCCTAGCAGAAGGAAAGTGTGTGGAAGCAGTCTGGAACCGTGGAGGTCACTCTTCATTTCCTCGGGTTTGTTATCCAGTTGCTCTCCTATTTGTGCTTTTGCTTCATTTCACTCAGCTGAGCATGACTGCTTTCTCGATTCTTTACATTTCACACCACTGAGCTTGATTGTTCTCAGGTCCACGGTTGCTCACTTGTAGCATTACTCACACTAATAGTCTAGACTTCAAATCCCAGTCAAGGCCAATCCCTTAAGATTCACAGATGGTGAATTACCAGAGGACATGCAAAATACCCAGAGTGCTAAAGGCTCACTGAAGCTATTTCTGTGTAATATAACAGATGTCACCATTAGATTTTGGAGTTAGAATATTCAAATCCTCAACTTAGACATCTGATCAATGAATTGTCTCAGTGATTATACTGGAGAGAGAGTTCCACAAAAAATTCTGGTGTATTGCCCCAGGATCTGTTTTAACATGTTGACTTTATTTGAGAAAATAAGCCCATTTCTTGTGAATACTGACAGACTGACAATCTGATTTATCTTACTCTTTTTTGAAATATTTTTTGTTTTCCTTTCTGATAATGCAGATGACAAGATCAGATTGACTAATAAACCTTTCTGTATAATCCAAACTGTTCCTTTGGAGGGTCCTGAATAAATTATTAAAATCCAATCTCTATCTCTACTGCCCATTGTCTTTTAAATTAAAAGACTCATTAGTGAATACTAGTTGTATTGCATTCGTGGTGCTATATGGATTTATAAGTAGATTCTCCAGCACTCTGGTGCATGTGTTCACTGGGGGTAGATTCATGAAGTTTTTGGGTTCCCAAGATGAATCCTTGTGTTTGATAGGAACTGTTGGTTGAGGCTTGATCAACAACAACTTACAAGAAAGATTAGTTCTTAGAATTATTCTAGATGTCCAAAATCTAGACTACCTGCAATGCTTGTTATGCCAGATTGATAGAACACTGACAATATTAGAGATCTTCATCCATTTATTTATTTATTAATATGTCTTGAGTACTTACTATGTGCTAGAGATGCTGTTATATACCAGAAGTTGAAAAAAACTTGGTGTCTCTTTCAAGGAACAGTTGCTTAGTTTATTGCAGTATTATAGGATATGGAATCTCCATATCAGTTAAGGATGTGTTTGTATAATTCTTTTCTCTTTTATATTAGTGTATAGTTGATTTACAATGTTGTGTTAGTTTCAGGTATATGGCAAAGTGATTCAGTTATACAAACACCTATATCCATTCTTTTTCAGGTTCTTTTCTCATATAGGTTGTTAAAGAATATGGAGCAGAGTTCCCTATGCTATATAGTAGGACCTTGTTGGTTATATTTTGTATGTATATTAGTGTGTATATGTTAATTCCAAACTCATATTTATCCTTCCACCTTTCCCTTTTGGTAAATATAAGTTTGTTTTCCATGTTTGTGTGTCAGTTTCTATTTTGTAAATAAGTTCATGTAAGTGATATCATATGATGTTTCTCATTCTCGGACTTACTTCATTCAGTATTATGATCTCTAGGTCCATCCATGTTGCTGCAAATGGCATTATTTGATTCTTTTTAGTGGCTGAGTAATATTCCATTCTATATATGTACCACATCTTCTTTATCCATTCCTCTGTTGATGGACATTTAGGTTGATTCCATGTCCTGGTTGTTGTAAGGACAACCCCCTGCTTATATGAACACTGGGGGTGCATGTATTTTTTTGGCTTATGGTTTTCTCTGGATGTATGCCCAGGAGTGGGAATGCTAGATCCTATATAGTAGTTTTATTTTTAGTTTTTTAAGGAACCTCCATACTGTTCTGCATAGTGGCTCTATCAATTTAAATTGCCACCAACAGTATAAGAAGTTTCCCTTTTCTCTGCACTCTCTTGAGCATTTATTGTTTGTAGACTTTTTGATGATGGCCACTCTCACCAGTGTGAGGTGATACCTCATTATAGTTTTGATTTACAATTATCTAATCATTAGCGATGTAGAGCATATTTTCATGTGCCTTTTAGTCACCTGTATGTCTTCTCTGGTGAAATGTCTATTTAGGTCTTCTGCCCATTTTTTATTGGGCTGTTTGTTTTATTTTGATACTGAGCTATACAAGCTGTTTGTATATTCTGGAGATTAATCCCCTATTGGTCACATCATTTGCAAATGTTTTCTATGATTCTGCAGGCTGTTTTTCCATTTTGTTTATGGTTTCCTTTGCTGTGCAAATGCTTTTAAGTATAATTAGGTCCCATTTGTTTATTTTTGTTTTTATTTTCATTACTCAAGGGGGTGGCTCCAAAAAAGATATTGCTGCAATTTATGTCAAAGAGTGTTCTGCTTATATTTTCCTCTAAGAGTTTTATAGTATCTGGTCTTACATTTAGGTCTTTGGACGATTTTGAGTTTATTTTTGTATATTGTGTTAGAGAACGTTCTCATTTCATTCTTTTGCATGTAACTGTCCAGTTTTCCCAGCACCACTTATTGAAGAGACTATTGTTTCTCCATTGTATATTGTTGTCTCCTTTTTTGTAGATGAATTGACCGTATGTGTGTGGGTTTATTTCTTAGTTTGCTATCCTGTTTCATTGATCAATAAAGCTGTCTTTGTGCCAGTACCATTCTGTTTTGATTACTCAAGCTTTATAATATAGCCTGAAGTCAAGGAGCCTGATTCCTCCAGCTCTGTTTTTCTTTTGTGAGATTGCTTTGTCTATTTGTCTATATTTTGAGTATATTTGTCTATTTGTCTTTTGTGTTTCCTTACAATTAAGATTTTTTTTTTTGCTCTAGATCTGAAAAAAAAATGCCATTGGTAATTTTATAGAAATTGCATTGTCTCTGTAGATTGCCTTTTGTGGTATAGTCATTTTGACAATATTGATTCTTCCAGTTTAAGAAGATAGTATATCTTTACATCTATTTGTGTCATCTTCAGTTTCTTGGGCAGTGTCTTATAGTTTACAGAGCAGAGGTCTTTTATCTCCTTTGGTAGGTTTATTCCTAGGTTTTTTATTCTTTTTGATACAGTGGTAAATGAAATTGTTTCTCTAATTTCACTTCCTGATCTTTCATTGTTAGTGTATAGAATTGTGACAGTTTTCTGTGTATTTATTTTGTATCCTACAACTTTAACAGATTCATTGATAAGCTCTATTAGTTCTCTGGTAAAATCTTTACAATTTTCTATGTGTAGTATCATGTCATCTGCAAACAGTGACAGTTTTACTTCTTTCTCAATTATTTTTCTGATTTCTGTGTCTAGGACTCCAAAACTATGTTGAATAAAAGTGGTGAGAGTGGACATCCTTGTCTTATTTCTGATATTAGAGGAAATGTTTTCAGCTTTTCACCATTGAGTATGATGTTAGCTGTAGGTTTGTCATATATGACCTTTATTATGTTGAGATAGATTTCCTTGGTGCCCACTTTCTGGAGGGTTTTTGTCATAAATCATGTTGAATTTTGTCAGGATATTTTTCTGCATCTATTGAGGTGATCATATGGTTTTTGTTCTTCAATTTGGTGATGTAGTGTAGCACATTGAATGATTTGTGGATATTGAAAAATCCTTGTATCCCTGGGATAAATCCCTGTTGATCAGAATGAATAATCCTTTTAATGTATCATTGGATTCAGTTTGCTGGTATTTTGTTGAGGATTTTTCTGTTTATCTTCATCTGTGATATTGTTTTATTCCATCTCATTTTGTCCAACTTTCTGTGTTTATAGTCTCCATTTGCTACCTGCAGTGGAGAAGGAAATGGCAACCCACTCCAGTATCCTTGCCTAGAGAGTCCTGTGGATGGAGGAGCCTGGTGGGCTGCTGTCCATAGGGTCGCACAGAGTCAGACACGACTAAAGCGACTTAGCATGCATGCATGCATTGGAGAAGGAGATGGCAACCCACTCCAGTATTCTTGCCTGGAGAATCCCAGGGCCAGAAGAGCGTGGTGGTCTGCCATCTATGGGGTCACACAGGGTTGGACATGAATGAAGTGATTTAGTAGCAGCAGCAGCCATCTGCAGAGTTTTAGTTCCTCTTTGTTTTGGTGTCTGCCTTTGGTTGGTAAGGCAAATCTAGAGGTTTGTGCAGGCTTCCTGGTTGGAGTGATCCCTGCCCACTGGTGGGTGGAGCTGGGTTTTGTCCCACTGGGAGGCAAGACTATGTCAAGGGGTGTGTTTAGAGGTCTATGGGCTCAGGAATTGTGATCAGAAAGCAAATGGAATGTACAGGGGGATTAAGAAGAAGAGCAGAAAGCCTTTGTTATATGACAATGACCTTTCAGGCTCATTGGGTTTGAAGGCATGTGTGTGGCTTATTCTTAATAGTCAGTCAAGGGTTCTCTGTGGGGAATTGGATAGAAGCTTATGGAGATGTTCTGCCTGTGTTTCACTGTACTCTGCTCCACCTGTATAATCTTAAATATATTTATGCACCAATGTTGATCTGATGATAGGAAGTAATACTGGATATCCTTAGCACACACCCTAAATTGCTACACCACATTACCTGCCCACCTGTTGTGATTTGCCTTTGTAATATTTAATATATTCATGAAGAAACATACCTACAATATTTTCATCAGATCAGATCAGATCAGTCGCTCAGTCGTGTCTGACTCTGCAACCCCATGAACTGCAGCACGCCAGGCCTCCCTGTCCATCACCAACTCCCGGAGGTCACTCAGACTCACATCCATCGAGTCAGTGATGCCATCCAGCCATCTCATCCTCTGTCGTCCCCTTCTCCTCCTGACCCCAATCCCTCCCAACATCAGAGTCTTCTCCAATGAGTCAACTCTTCACATGAGGTGGCCAAAATACTGGAGTTTCAGCTTTAGCATCATTCCTTCCAAAGAAATCCCAGGGCCGATCTCCTTCAGAATGGACTGGTTGGATCTCCTTGCAGTCCAAGGGACTCTCAAGAGTCTTCTCCAACACCACAGTTCAAAGGCATCAGTTCTTCTGTGCTCAGCCTTCTTCACAGTCCAGGTCTCACATCCATACATGACCACAGGAAAGACCATTGCCTTGACTAGGCAAACCTTTGTTGGCAAAGTAATGTCTCTGCTTTTGAATATGCTATCTAGGTTGGTCATAACTTTCCTTCCAAGGAGTAAGCGTCTTTTAATTTCATGGCTGCAGTCACCATCTGCAGTGATTTTGGAGCCCAGGAAAATAAAGTCTGAGACTGTTTCCACTGTTTCTCCATCTATTTCCCATGTAGTGATGGGACCAGATGCCATGATCTTCATTTTATGAATGTTGAGCTTTAAGCCAAACTTTTCACTCTCCACTTTCACTTTCATCAAGAGGCTTTTTAGTTCCTCTTCACTTTCTGCCATAAGGGTGGTTTTAACTGCATATCTGAGGTTATCTATATTTCTCCCAGCAATCTTGATTCCAATTTGTGTTTCTTCCAGTCCAGCATTTCTCATGATCTACTCTGCATAGAAGTTAAATAAACATGGTGACAATATACAGTCTTGACGTACTTCTTTTCATACAGCACTCTAAGGTCCTTAAGGAAAAGGTTTGTTGTTGTTCAGTTGCTAAGTCATGTCCAACTGAACGAAAACATAAGGAAAAGGTAATCAGATCAGATCAGTTGCTCAGTCGTGTCCAACTCTTTGCGACCCCATGAATCGCAGCACATCAGGCCTCCCTGTCCATCACCAACTCCCGGAGTTCACTCAGACTCACATCCATCGAGTCGGTGATGCCATCCAGCCATCTCATTCTTTGTCGTCCCCTTCTCCTCCTGCTCCCAATCCCTTCCAGCATCAGAGTCTTCTCCAATGAGTCAACTCTTCGCATGAGGTGGCCAAAGTACTGGAGTTTCAGCTTTAGCATCATTTCTTCCAAAGAAATCCCAGGGCTGATCTCCTTCAGAATGGACTGGTTGGATCTCCTTGCAGTCCAAGGGACTCTCAAGAGTCTTCTCCAACACCACAGTTCGAAAGCATCAATTCTTCGGCGCTCAGCCTTCTTCACAGTCCAACTCTCACATCCATACGTGACCACAGGAAAAACCATAGCCTTGACTAGGCGAACCTTTGTTGGCAAAGTAATGTCTCTGCTTTTGAATATGCTATCTAGGTTGGTCATAACTTTCCTTCCAAGGAGTAAGCATCTTTTAATTTCATGGCTGCAGTCACCATCTGCAGTGATTTTGGAGCCCAGGAAAACAAAGTCTGACACTGTTTCCACTGTTTCCCCATCTATTTCCCATGAAGTCATGGGACCGGATGCCATGATCTTCGTTTTCTGAATGTTGAGCTTTAAGCCAACTTTTTACTCTCCACTTTCACCTTCATCAAGAGGCTTTTTAGTTCCTCTTCACTTTCTGCCATAAGGGTAGTGTCATCTGCATATCTGAGATTTTTGATATTTCTCCCAGCAATCTTGATTCCAACTTGTGTTTCTTCCAGTCCAGCGTTTCTCATGATGTACTCTGCATAGAAGTTAAATAAACAGGGTGAAAATATACAGCCTTGACGAACTACTTTTCCTATTTGGAACCACTCTATTGTTCTGTGTCGAGTTCTAACTGTTGCTTCCTGACCTGCATACAAATTTCTCAAGAGGCAGATCAGGTGGTCTGGTATTCCCATCTCTTTCAAAATTTTTCACAGTTTATTGTGATCTACACAGTCAAAGGGTTTGGCATAGTCAATAAAGCAGAAATAGATGCTTTTCTGGAACTCTCTTGCTTTTTCCATGATCCAGCTGATTAATATATAACCTGTATATTGAATATTTCTTGAATAAATTCTAGAGGTGGCAACTTACAGTCTACAGCACTGACATGGGTCAGAGTCACAAATTATTAGGTTTATGCAAACATAATTGCAATTTTCGACCATGAATTTTAAATCATTATAACTAGGCTCAAACACATCTTTATTAATCAAAATAGGAACCATTACAATCACCACATTTGTTTTTTGCCAATGAGAAATAAGTTTGTTTATTCCTGTAGCATAAAAAATCCATGTTTCAGGATTTGAAAGACTCTTGGAAAGCATTTTCTGCATCTTGGTGGTTGTGTAAGTGTTTTCCCTGCAGAAAATTGTCAAGATGCTTGAAGTGGTAGTCTAGTCAATTGGCAAGTGGTCAGGTGAATACTGGCAGATGAGGCAAAATTTCACAGCCCAATTTGTTCAACTTTTGAAGCATTAGTTGTGTAACATGTGGTGAGGTGTTATTCTGGACAAGAATTGGGTCCTTTCTGTTGATCAGTGCTTGCTACAGGCATTGCAGCTTTGGTGCATCTCACTGATTTGCTGAACATACTTCTCAGAGGTAATGATGTTGCTGGGATTCAGAAAGCTGTAGTGGATCAGATGGGCAGCAGATCACCAAACAGTGACCATGACCTTTTTTTTGGTGCATTTTGGCTTTAAGAAATGCTTTGGAGTTCCTTCTTGGTTCAACCACTGAGCTGGTCATTGCCAGTTGTCATATAAATTCCACTTATTGTTGCATGTCACAATCCAAAGAGACATGTTTGTTGTTGCATAAAATAAGACGACACTTCAAAAAACGTGTCTTTATTTATTTCTGAATGTTGAGCTTTAAGCCAACTTTTTCACTCTCCACTTTCACTTTCATCAAGAGGCTTTTGAGTTCCTTTTCACTTTCTGCCATAAGGGTGGTGTCATCTGCATATCTGAGGTTTTTTGATATTTCTCCCGGCAATCTTGATTCCAACTTGTGTTTCTTCCAGTCCAGTGTTTCTCATGATGTACTCTGCATAGAAGTTAAATAAACAGGGTGACAATATACAGCCTTGACGTACTCCTTTTCCTATTTGGAACCAGTCTGTTGTTCCATGTCCAGTTCTAACTGTTGCTTCCTGATCTGCATACAAATTTCTCAAGAGGCAGATCAGGTGGTCTGGTATTCCCATCTCTTTCAGAATTTTCCACAGTTTCTTGTGATCCACACAGTCAAAGGCTTTGGCATAGTCAATAAAGCAGAAATAGATGTTTTTCTGGAACTCTCTTGCTTTTTCCATGATCCAGCGGATGTTGGCAATTTGATATTGGATTTGGAATAGGTCCACTGGAATTCCATCACCTCCACTAGCTTTGTTCATAGTGATGCTTTCTAAGGCCCACTTGACTTCACATTCCAGGATGTCTGGCTCTAGGTCAGTGATCACACCATCATAATTACCTGGATCGTGAAGCTGTTTTTTGTACAGTTCTGTGTATTCTTGTCACCTCTTCTTAATATCTTCTGCTTCTGTTAGGTCCATAGCATTTCTGTCCTTTATCAAGCCCATCTTTGCATGAAATATTCCTTTGGTATCTCTGATTTTCTTGACGAGATCCCTAGTCTTTCCCATTCTGTTGTTTTCCTCTATTTCTTTGCATTGATCGCTGAAAAAGTCTTTCTTATCTCTTCTTGCTTTTCTTTGGAACGCTGCATTCAGATGTTTATATCTTTCCTCTTCACCTTTGCTTTTCACTTCTCTTCTTTTCACAGCTCTTTGTAAGGCCTCCCCAGACAGCCATTTTGCTTTTTTGCATTTCTTTTCCATGGAGATGGTCTTGATCCCTGTCTCCTGTACAATGTCACGAACCTCATTCCATAGTTCATCAGGCACTCTAGCTATCAGATCTAGGCCCTTAAATCTATTTCTCACTTCCACTGTATAATTATAAGGGATTTGATTTAGGTCATACCTGAATGGTCTAGTGGTTTTCCCTACTTTCTTCAATTTCACTCTGAATTTGACAATGAGGAGTTCATGGTCCGAGCCATAGTCAGCTCCTGGTCTTGTTTTTGCTGATTGTATAGAGCTTCTCCATCTTTGGCTGCAAAGAAAATAATTGATCTGATTTCGGTGTTGACCATCTGGTGATGTCCATGGATCAGTTTATGTGATTCCCTCCATTAGTTGTCAAATTCTGATGGCTGGCCACTGCACCCCTCATCTTCAAGGCTCTTGTATCCTTTGCAAAGCTTCTTTTACCACCACTATATTGTATGTTCATTAGCAGTTCCTGGTCACATGTGTTGTTGATGTTGCAAATTGCTTTACAACCCATTTTGAATTTGAATAAGAAAATCGTTCAAATTTGCTTTTTGTCTATTATCCTTTCCATAGTCTAAAATAAATATAAAATAAACAGCAAGTAATAATTCATTAGCAAAAAAGAGTGATAGATGCACATTAAAATGATGTATAACAATCACATTTATTTAAGAATGTATTCCAATATCAAATGGCAAATTTCAGCAATGCAAAAACCACCATTACTTTTGTACGAACCTAATACTTAATTAAATTAGTTTTCTAGTTTGCATACTCTCATACTCTCATTTGACTAAGTTTTTTCTCATCATGAGAGCCAGAAGACTTCGGTTTTCAGTCTGACTTTGTCACTAGCTGTGTTAGCTTTAGCAAATTATATAACCTTTCTGCACCTCAGTTTTCCCACCAGTTTCTGAAAACACTGGCTGATTTAATGCAAGTTCTATAGAAAAATGTTTGTGTTCTTTTTTTAGTAACTATAACCAAAATAGACCATTTGCAGCATGCTTGGTTTAAAGTGTATTATTAGAAACAGATGCTATTAGGAGTTCTCTATTTTTAATGCTGAAAATTTAGGAATTCCTTTCCAGGACATATTCTCAAAGCAGAACTGTGGTATTTATTAGCATGGTCTCTAGGCTTTTAACTTTTAGACCACATAGGAACACAAAGTTAAAGAGAAAAATGGAAAAAGGATTTGTGAATTAGATGAAAATGGTGGTTAGATTTACCAGAGAGAAATCTTGCTAGGGAATGAAGATTCATCCAACCCTGGTGGTCCTGAATGACATCTTACTTCCTAAGGTCAGAGTGACCTTAACTTTCTCTGTAATGAAGATCAATGTATTTTACTTTTCTCTAAGTTCTGTTTTTTTTTTAAAAAAATACATTCTCAAAAACCATTCTTTTTTTATTTCAGAAGAAAATGCAAGTTTTTCAATAAAGACTTACTTTCATATTTGAAAACCACATTTGAAAACTATACATATGCACTAAGGTATATACATTCATTAAACATTTGTATATATATTTATGAACACCTTTCATTATCAAATATTTGAAAACACTATAATAAAAAGATTATTTTCTTTTCATCTTGCTATACAACATGGAAATGAATATTCATGGCCTATGTCCCACTCAATAGAATAGACAACTCCAACTCTCTAGATCAATGGAACAAGGTTCTCAGATGAATGTTGTGGATTTCATCCATCAAAATGCTTATTTTGTCAGCATGAGGCCATCTGAGGTATACTTTCATTCTTCAGAATTTCTTTGCTCTTATTCAGTTCAGTTCAGTTGCTCAGTCATGTCCGACTCTTTGCAACCCCATTAATCTCAGCATGCCAGGCCTCCCTGTCCATCACCAACTCCCAGAGTTCACCCCAATTCATGTGCATCAAGTCGGTGATGCCATCCAGCAATCTCACCCTCTGTCGTCCCCTTCTCCCCCCAGTCCCTCCCAGAATCAGGGTCTTTTCCAATCAGTCAACTCTTTGCATGAGGTGGCCAAAGTATTGGATTTCAGCTTCAACATCAGTTCTACCAGTGAATACCCAGGACTGATCTCCTTCAGAATGGACTGGTTGGATCTCCTTGCAGTCCAAGGGACTCTCAAGAGTCTTCTCCAACACCACAGTTCAAAAGCATCAATTCTTTGGCGCTCAGCCTTCTTCATAGTCCAACTCTCACATCCATACCTGACCACTGGAAAAACCATAGCCTTGACTAGACGGACCTTTGTTGGCAAAGTAATATCTCTGCTTTTTAATATGCTATCTAGGTTGGTCCTAACTTTCCTTCCAAGGAGTAAGCGTCCTTTAATTTCATGGCTGCAATCACCATCTGCAGTGATTTTGGAGCCCTAAAAAATAAAGTGTAACACTGTTTCCACTGTTTTCCCATCTATTTGCCATGAAGTGATGGGTCCAGATGCCATGATCTTCGTTTTCTGAATGCTGAGTTTTAAGCCAACTTTTTCACTCTCCTCTTTCACTATCATCAAGAGGCTTTTTAGTTCTTCTTCACTTTCTGCCATAAGGGTGGTGTCATCTGCATATCTGAGGTTATTGTTATTTCTCCTGGCAATCTTGATTATTGTCATTTTAATTTTGAATTCATGGAGGGAAACAGATGCTTTTAAATTTAATGCACCTGGAGACAAATATATTAAATATTCATTTTATTTTAAGAATCTAAATCGCTAAGTCTTGTAACATGGCTTAACTGTGGTATATTTGTTTGCCTATTCAAGTTCTTCTAACTCCTAATTTTGATAGTAAATCCATAGAAAGTAGGCAGAAGTTCACTATTATTGGCTTGGCTGAGAAGCTAGGCAATTAGTCTAGAATTTCCCAAGCTAGATGTAGATTTTAAAATAAATACAGCATATTCCAATCTGAAACCTTGAAATTATAGAAAAATAATCAATAAAATTGACATCCATGTAAATCAGCTCCTAAACTGAGCAAAACTTTTTATCTGTTGAAACAATGTCTTTTCAATTTTTATTTACGTACTAAAGTATAGTTGATCTACTCAATGTGTCTTTGAAATACATTGTCCCCAAGTGTTGCTGCTGCTGCTGCTGCTAAGTTGCTTCAGTTGTGTCTGACTCTGTGCAACCTCACAGACGGAAGCCCACCAGGCTCCCCTGTCCCTGGGATTAATATTTGGCAAATTCTTATATCACAGGTGAAAAGAGTAGTACACATGTAAAAATAAATCCAAATGACCAGCCTAAATCAGGAAGGGTAATATAAGAAAGGAGTATACTCAGCATTCAGAAAGTTAATGCTGTGAAGGTGGTACCTCAGAATAACAGTAGGGACAGTATAAGTATAGAACCAGTAAGGAACATTCTCAAGGATCTTCAAAGTCAATAGAAGACAAAAGAAAATATACAGAAAAGATACTTATCACCACTAGGTATCAGGAAAATGAAGATTAAGATAATGAGATACCTCTACCTCTAGTGAGATAGCACTCATTAGAATGGCTGAAATTAAATGGACTGACAATACCAAGTGTTAAGGATGTGAAACAACTGGTATTCTTATAAAATGTTACAACCACTGTTGAAAAGTTTTTGAAAGTTTATTAAAGGTTAGATATACATCTAGCATATCAGTTAAGTCATTCCAATCTTACATGTACACCAAAGAAAAATGAAAGCATACATGTCCATATGAAAACCTATATGTGAACATTCATATCAATATTATTCACAATATACAAAAACAACCCAAATGTTCACCACAATGTTCTATTCTACTTATAAATTTAGGCCATTTGATTTTTCTAGGGATACAAGTCATACTGGTGCTTACCTGGGGCAAGCGCATAAAGGCATGGTCTACAAAGGGGTCCAAGGAAACTTTGAATTTAATGCAAATGATCTGTATCAGATTGTGTGGTTTTTTTGTTTGTGCATGCACATAGAAAGGATATATACATGTGTCAGAACTCATGAACAGTATGTTTTAAATGGATGCTATTTCTTGTACACAAATTGAACGTCAATAAAATTCATAAGAAGATGACAGTCAATGAAAGACCTGGATAGAGAACTATAAACAAAGAAAATCAGGATACAAGTGAGAAATTATCCTGGAGTGAGAAATGGGACTAAAGCTCTGTTGGATATTTCCAGTTTTCAACTAACCCTTCTGCAAAACTGTGGAATTGACTGGTAGCTGAGTCTGGGTTAATAATAATGACAGCACTTTAAATAGTAGTTGCATCTATAGTTTATAGTCTACTTATTATGTGACAGGGTATATTATTTGGAGAAGGAAATGGACTTATTATGTGACAGGGTATATTATTAGGTACTCTAAAATGTATATTCCATGTTCTGAGACTATTGGGGGGTCACCGAGAAGTTGGCCATCATTCCTGACTCTTCTTTCTCTCATTTCTTCCCTGTTGCTTTCTTTTCTGCTGCCCTTAAGGAACAATTTTTTGTCACTTACAGTGTGACGTCCATACTCAGGCCTCTTTTGGTCTTCTATGTTATTTCAATCAGGTTTTAAAGAAATTTCCTGGGAAAACAATCTCTTCCCTGCCCAAGGGGACTTCTAGGAAATAGATTTTGTTTTTCCACTTGGATGAAAATACAGTAGATAAAAAAATTAGAATTCCTTTTTAATATCCACAGTAGCCCCATGTGTGGAAACAGAAGTCATAATTTCCTTGTGAGGCAAATGAGGTGGTAGAGTTTAACAGACTCTACCTGAATTCACACAAATAGTAAGTAGTAATCCTACTTACTAGGACTTGGATTTGGTTCCAGGCCTTTCTGTTTGCAAACAATGCACTGTCCATCCCTTAAACTTGGTCATCAAATGCAGATTGGGACTTTACCCAGCTGGAATCAGAAGTGGCCCAAAGCATCTGAAGCCAGTAATTGACAGAGAGGTAGCATATTTGGGTTGCAATTTGCTAGAAAATCTAGGAGTCAGAGCACAGGAAGAGATTGTGATCTGATATATGAAGCAAAACACAAAATGAGGTTGTCATTCATTGATTGTATGACTATTTGTCTCTACAGTGTACCAAGCACCTTATTACGCCCTGCAGGTCCTGCAGTGAAGACAACATAGCCCTGGCTTCCTGTGAAATTCTACCTTGAAAGTGGGGAGATAGACCCTTGGGCCAATGTTCGTAATTCAGTAATTTGTGATATAGGAATGCAGATGGTGCTGTGAGGCTTACATGTGGGGGCATATTGGTAAAGCCAGAGAAATCATTTCAGAAAAGATGAGGTTTAAATAAAGCACAAGTTGCAGGTGAAGAGTGATTTAAGACATTCCTGGAAAATTCATCAGCTCTTGCTCATGCAGAGACATGACATAAAACAGTTGTCTGGGGACACTGAGCCTATTTGTCAGAGCTAAAGTGGAGAGTGAGTGTGAGTGAGACGTGATCCAAGTGAGGGAGGTTGGAGTAACAACTCTATAAAGTGTGTTGCATTAAGGAGTTTCAACTATTTCTTAAAACTTGGGTAACCATAGAAGGACCCTCTGCATATGAACATTATGCTATACATTTTTAACCTTGCTGATCTGAAAGGTGGGCTGCATGTTGTCATGGGGATGCAGTTATCATTTTCAGTCTCCCTCTTTCTGGTGCCCTGAGAAAGATGTGAGAGTGCTTTAGCTGTAGTAGTTAGGAGTACATAGGTTGTTGTAGTTAATTCTGCAGGATTGGCAAAGTTCACCTTTGTGTTTGGGGGTAGGAAAAAGAGACTAGCAATTACTGACCACTAAGTGTATGCCAGATCCTGGGCTAGGTTCTTACTGTAAGTTATTTAATGTAATTCTCACAATCACTGCATAATATTGATGCTATACTCAGACATTAGGTATCTAAGCTGGTAAATATTATGCCATCTGAGGTCCAGAAAGTATTCCTTACATTTCCCAGTTAAGTTGATTCATACCAAAATTTTATCCAAGAGACTGGGAGCAGAAATAATGAATGCTACTTTAAGACAATGTGAGCAAATGCCAGGGGCTTCTGTGGTACCTCAGTGATAAAGAATCCACCTGTAATGCAAGAGGAGTGGGTTTGATCTCTGGGTTAGGAAGATTTCCTGGAGGAGGGCATAGCAACCCACTCCTGTATTCTTGCCTGGAGAATCCCATGGACTGAGGAAGTTAGTGGGCTACAGTTCATAGGGTTGCAGAGTCAAACATGACTAAAGTGACTCAGCATACATCTTCTATGTCTTTATTTACTTACTGTAGTAAACGTGGAAATATCATGTATTTCATAGGTGACAAAAGTTCAAGTTGAAGAACAGTCAACCAGCCTACATAAAACACTGAGACATAAACCCTTATTTTTTGAGCCATCGACCTTCCAGAATTATTACTGCACTATACCCTAATCCAACATATTATTTATATGTGCATTTATTTATTTAGAGTGACATATGTATGTTTTCTATTTTTAAAATGTCTACTAGAAGACTCTCTTTTGGTTAAAAGGGAACCAAGGACATGTCACCAGGCTTCACTAGAAGCCATATTTGGGAACTCAAATCAGTTCGTGCTAAGTTTTCCATCTAATCCACTGACCTTCCAGCACTGCTATATGTGAGCACCCTGGGAGACAGCCAGCCTGCCCCTTATTCTGAGTTTGGCAATATGAGCCCTGGTGTAGAGATGAGAAAACTGAAACTAAGAAAAAGAAACTTGTGCAAGGTCAAAGGTTTAGTTAATGGTAGAGGTTATATTTGAATTAATTTGCTTATCACAGCTTATGTGACTTCAGAGGTCATTGTTTTTCTAATACTCCAGACTGTTATTTACATTACTGATTTATTCAACAACGTTTCTTAATGTGCTGTTATGTTGGTATTGAGTTTTTTCCCTCTGTGTTTCTTTTACATCATCATGTCCTCACACCCACCCTTCTCAGCTTCAGCTTAAAGGCAGATAAGCCGGGTAGCTGGGGTCCATACAGAAGTAATGACTGGCTGAAGGAGACAAACAACTAGTTAGTGATGAAGCCACAACCGTTCAATCTGTGCTGGTCATCCTAGTAGGAATTTTTTCTACTTCAGGAAGGTAATATCAGAATGTTTCTCTTTCTCAGTCTCTTTCCCTGTCCTGCAAGACCATCTGGGTGTGTTGGATTCTATGAGCTTGTTTGCAGAACCAAACTCAATTGCATTTTTATTTACTCCCAATTAATAAATAGCTTCAGGTTATTTACTAACAGCTCACATTCTGGTTTGCACAAATATTCTTTCAGACTAGAAACTGTGGGAGAACGAGAGGCCTTGTAAGCTGTCTACTAGGTACCTTTTAAATACTATTTGATGAGCTTTGTCTGCGAGGATGAGAGAACACATTTAGGCTGCCCTTTCCTCAGCTCCAACCTGCCCAGAACTGACTTATCTGCAATTAATATGGATTTGAGAGACAATAAAACAGAGTGAAAAAATATCAGTTTTGGGAATTTGAAAATATTAAGTTTGTATTTCATGTCTGCTGATATATGCTCTTAGGCAACTCACTTAAATTCTCTTTGCCTGTGTTTTCTTATCTGTAAAATGAAGATAGGGTAATAAGTGAATGTTCTCCTAAAGCAACTATCAGTTAGCTCAGTACTTCAATCTGGAGCAAGAATTGTGTAGTCTTTGATACTAGGAGAAGTATGAATTTCTTCAGTCTCAAGGGATTGAATGGTGGAGACTTGGGAAAGATCTACATCTTGACACAGAAACTAGTCAATTTCTTAGTGCCTTATGTTTCTGTTATCATGGTCAGCCTCGGGTACATGCTCGTGCTTGTGCTTAATAAAAACTGCTTATGCAGTGGGCTCCAGGACTCAGCATGACAATGGAGAGAGGAATGTTACTTTCCTATGTCTTGATGAACATTGAAAATTCAAAATCACAGTGAACTTCATCAGTGAGAGTGCTAGGACATTACTGGAAGAAATTGAGACCATGAAATTGGCTGTCCAAAGACTAGTTACCATGGTGACTGGTCCTATTGTCTGTGAATGAATTTCAGGCCCCTCCTGGCCAAAGGCAGGAGGCAAGAACCAAAGAGGAGAAATAATTTATAATCTACATAATCATTCCTTGAATTCTGAGTCATTCCTTAGAGTGAGGAAGCTTGGAGAATAAAATTTTCATTATAGGTATCAGGGTTAGAATATTTTAATTTGAATATTATTGTCTTTTTGTAGCCTTATTTTCATTTCAAGATGGCCAGGTTAGGCCTATGGCTATAATAATGTCTTTTATTTATTAGGTTTGTTGTAAGGATTAGACATGATATAGCCCATAGCATAGCATAGTTATAGCTATAGCCTAGCGGAGTTAGGTAATTCTGTTCATAGTCTAATACCTAGTAAGACAGTCAAAATTATTATTTTAAATTAATTTTTTGTCAGGTATCACTGCTTAAGATAATTTAGGCAATAAGTTGTAACCCTCCAAACATTAATATTTGTATAATATTATTCTTTTAAAAACTGAATTTTATTTTTAGAATTTTTTTTTTCTATTTTTTTAAACTAACATTACCAGTATCTCTCTGTGATCTTCCCTCTCTTCATCTTCTGAGTCTAACATACCATTTACTACCTTGATCATTTTAACTATGTGGCTATCTTAGCTCTCCAACTAACTCATGGAAGACTGAGAACCATATCTTTTGTTCAATGTGATGGTCAAAATATTTATAACCAATGTGGTATAGATCCCACTAATCATGAAGGCTGAATGTGAACAATCTGGTCATACTGGCACATATCAGAGGAATAATGACACAGTTTATATTTCTTTGAATCTTTCATAATGATTCCCACATAAAAGAAGCTTAGCATGTGCACCTGTGGCTCATTCAAGTTGACGTATGGCAAAAACCACCACAATATTGTAAAGTAATTATCCTCCAATTAAAATAAATTAATTGAAAAAAAAAGCTCAGCTGATATTTGTGATTAAAGTTGAAAAGTTTCTAGAAAATGATATCTGAACAGGCTGACTGACTGCCGACTGTCTTCCCAAGATTATAATCACTTTAAGAAATTTATCCCTGTTAGGTCTTCAGCTTTGTGCATTCAAAAACTCAGGTTAACTGCACTTAAAACTTATTTATGAATTGGAATTCCATGTAATTTATTTAAAGTGAGAAATATGCTTTGCTGTTCACATTGGGCTCAGCAGTGCATTCCTTAGATAAAAGCTAATTTATGTGGGAGTCAAGTTATTCTGAGAGGATATTGTGGTTTGCATTATGTTAAGGGAGACACATTCTTACATTTATGGTCAATTGGCTTTCAACAAAGGTGCCAAAGCAATTCTGTGAAGGAGTAGATTAGTCTTATCAGCTGGAAAAATTAGATATACATAGGCAAGAAAGAAAGGGGAAAAAAAGCATACTTCCTTACCTCTTAATCCAAGAAAGAGCGAGAGATAAAATTAGAGAAAGATAAAACTTTTCACTTAATTTTGGAAATTTTGTAAAGGTTAAAAAGAAATTCAAACTTCTCTCAGGGTGGTGGAACAGCTGACAAAGTTTGAGAAGTTTGGCCTGTTTTGTTCTGTCAAGGAAGTCTGCATTTGTACTTTGTTCTGCTTGCTTAAGTGGCTGGTCTGAAGTGATTTTACTTCCACGGTTGTGCCTAGTAGGTAAGGAGTTAGGCTCAGTTAACTCAAAATGAATCAGAGCCCTAAATTTAAGAGCTAAAATCATAAAACTTTGGAAGAAATCAAGAGAAATCTTTGTGACTTGAGTTAGACAATGATTGCCTAGATCAATAAAAAGAGTAATTGATCACTTTGACTTTATAAAAATTTAAAAACTTTTACTCTTCAAAAGAATGAAAGTAGCCAAGACATGGAAGCAACCTAAATGTCCATCAGCAGACAAATGGATAAAAAAGCTGTGGTACATATACACAATGGAGTATTACTCAGCCATTAAAAAGAATACATTTGAATCAGTTCTAATGAGGTGGATGAAACTGGAGCCTATTACACAGAGTGAAGTAAGCCAGAAAGAAAAACACCAATACAATATACTAATGCATATATATGGAATTTAGAAAGATGGTAATGATAACCCTGTATGTGAGACAGCAAAAGAGACACAGATGTATAGAACAGTCTTTTGGACTCTTTAGGAGAGGGAGAAGGTGGGATGATTTGGGAGAATGGCATTGAAACGGGTATAATATCATATATGAAACGAATTGCCAGTCCAGGTTCGATGCATGATACAGGATGCTTGGGGCTGGTGCACTGGGATGACCCAGAGGGATGGTATGGGGAGGGAGGTGGGAGGGGTGTTCAGGATGGGAAGCATATGTACACCCATGGCAGATTCATGTTGATGTATGGAAAAACCAATACAATATTGTAAAGTTAAAAAAAAAAAAAAAAGGAATGAAAGTGAAAAGACCACTACCAAGTTGGGAAAAAATGTTTGCAAAACATATCTGATAAAGGCATTGTACCAGAATATATATAGCATATTTCTTGTTCAACAACAAGACAACCTAATTTTTTTTTAAATGGCAACATATATGAATACACACATCACAAATAAGATATACAAATTGTCAACAAGTGCCTGAAAGGATATTTAACATCATTAATCATTCAGTTCAGTTCAGTTTAGTCTCTCAGTAGGGTCCGACTCTTTGTGACCCCAGGAATTGCAGCACGCCAGGCCTCCCTGTCCATCACCAACTCTCAGAGTTCACTCAGACTCACATCCATTGAGTCAGTGATGCCATCCAGCCATCTCATCCTCTGTTGTCCCCTTCTCCTCCTGCCCCCAATCCCTCCCAGCATCAGAGTCTTTTCCAGTGAGTCAACTCTTCGCATGAGATGGCCAAAGTACTGGAGTTTCAGCTTTAGCATCATTCCCTCCAAAGAAATCCCAGGGCTCATCTCCTTTAGGATGGACTGGTTGGATCTCCTTGCAGTCCAAGGGACTCTCAAGAGTCTTCTCCAACACCAGAGTTCAAAAGCATCAATTCTTCATTAGAGAAATACAAATTAAGATCACAGTGATATACTTCTACACACCCACTAAAATGGCTGTAATCCAAAAGACTTGCACTACTAAATGCTGGTGAGGTTTTTAGAGAAACTGAAATCCTCTGACATTTCTGTTGAGTATGTAAAATGGGTACACTTACATATACTTATATCTGAACCAGCAGTTCCATGCCTAGGTATCTATTCAAGAGAAATTAAGACATAGGTCCATTTAAAGACTTGATTGTTCATGGCAGCTTATTTGTGCAATCCAAATATCCCCGACCGGCAAATCGATAAATATAGAGCTATACAAGGGGATGCTGTTCATCAGTTTAAAAAATGACTTACTGATATCTACAATAACATGAATGAATTTCAAGTACCTCATTCTAGATGAAAGAAGCTTAACACAAAAGACTACATATTTATGACTCCACTTATATGAAATTTCAAGAAAAGGTGAATCTGTAGATACAGAAGGCAAATTTAGATAGTCTGGGACTGTGAGTGAGAATTGATTGCACATGGTAGAAGGGAACTTTTTGGGTGATGGAAATGTACTAAAACTGGCTAGTGGTCATGATTACAAAGCTATATAAATTTAGTAAAATGATTCAACTGTATACTTATGATGGGTATCTATCATGATGTATAAACTATGTCTCAAAAAATATTCAGAAATAGAATTGGCTGCTAGATAAAATCTTGAGACATCAAGCTCTGTAGATTTGCTGTCTATCTCTGCAACAGAAACATTTACCTCCCAGAGAAACTTGCTTGGCTACATCCATCATGAACAGTGAAAAAAAGGAATTAGGAATATATTTTGGTGATTCCATTTATTCAAAAGTCTTCATTAAACAAACCCATTTTATTTTTTTTAAATTTTTATTGAGATATAATTGATTTACAGTGTGTGTCAGTTTCAGGTGTAGAGCAAAGTGATTCAGTTTTATCTTTATCTATATATAGAATGGGCTTCCCTGGTGGCTCAGACGGTAAAGTGTCTGTCTGCAATGCAGGAGACTCAGGTTCAATCTCTGGGTTGGGAAGATCCCCTGGAGAAGGAAATAGCAGCCCACTCCAGTATTTTTTCCTGGAAAATCCCATGGACGGCAGAGCCTGGTAGGCTACCGTCCATGGGGTCGCAAAGAGTCAGATCTAAATCTGTAAGAATAGACTTACCATACGTATCAGTTCAGTTCATTCAGTTCAGTTCAGTCACTCAGTTGTGTCCAACTCTTTGGGACCCCATGAACCACAGCACTCTAGGCCTCCCTGTCCATCACCAACTCCTGGAGTCCAATCAAACCCATGTCCATTGAGTCGGTGATGCCATCCAACCATCTCATCCTCTGTCATCCCCTTTTCCCCTGGCCCTCAATCTTTCCCAGCATCAGGGTCTTTTCCAATGAGTCAGCTCTTCATATGAGGTGGCCAATGTATTGGAGTTTCAGCTTCAACATCAGTCCTTCCAGTGAACACCTAGGACTAATTTCCTTTAGGATGAACTGGTTGGATCTCCTTGCAGTCCAAGGGACTCTCAAGAGTCTTCTCCAACACCGCAGTTCACTGTTTACAATAGCCAGGACGTGGAAGCAACCTAGATGTCCATCCACAGATGAATGGATAAGCAAGCTGTGGTACATATACACAATGGAGTATTACTCAGCCATTAAAAAGAATACATTTGAATCAGTTCTAATGAGGTGGATGGAACTGGAGCCTATTATACAGAGTGAAGTAAGCCAGAAAGAAAAACACAAATACAGTATACTAACGCATATATATGGAATTTAGAAAGATGGTAACAATCACCCTGCTTATGAGACAGCAAAAGAGACACTGATGTATAGAACAGACTTTTGGACTCTGGGACTGGGAGAGGGTGGGACGATTGGGGAGAATAGCATTGAAATATGTATAATATCATATCTGAAACAAGTCAGCCCAGGTACGATGCCCTATAACAGATGCCTGGGACTGGAGCACTGGGATGACCTGGAGGGATGGTGTGGGAAGGGGGGAGGGAGGAGGGTTCAGGATGGGGAACACGTGTATTCTGGTGGCGGATCCATCTCGATGTATAGTAAAAGGAATACAATATTGTAAAGGTAAGAAAAATTAAAAAAATAATAATAATAATAAAATAAGAAAAAAAAAATTCTTTGGCGCTCAGCTTTCTTCACAGTCCAACTCTCACAGCCATACCTGACCTCTGGAAAAACCATTGCCTGACTAGATGGACCTTTTTTGGCAAAGTTATATCTCTGCTTTTTAATATGCTGTCTAGGTTGGTCATAACTTTCCTTCCAAGGAGTAAGCATCTTTTAATTTCATGGCTGCAATCGCCATCTGCAGTGATTTTGGAGCCCAGAAAAATAAAGTCAGCCATTGTATCCACTGTTTGCCCATCTATTTGCCATGAACTGATGGGACTGGATGCATATATGTCAGATCAGATCAGTCGCTCAGTCGTGTCTGACTCTTCGTGACCCCATGAACCGCAGCACGCCAGGCCTCCCTGTCCATCACCAGCTCCCGGAGGTCACTCAGACTCACACCCATCAAGTCAGTGATGCCATCCAGCCATCTCATCCTCTGTCGTCCCCTTCTCCTCCTGCCCTCAATCCCTCCCAGCATCAGAGTCTTCTCCAATGAGTCAACTCTTCACATGAGGTGGCCAAAATACTGGAGTTTCAGCTTTAGCATCATTCCTTCCAAAGAAATTCCAGGATTGATCTCCTTCAGAATGGACTGGTTGGATATTCTTGCAGTCCAAGGGACTCTCAAGAGTCTTCTCCAACACCACAGTTCAAAAGCATCAATTCTTCAGGCGCTCAGCCTTCTTCACAGTCCAGCTCTCACATCCATACATGACCACAGGAAAGACCATAGCCTTGACTAGGCGAACCTTTGTTGGTAAAGTAATGTCTCTGCTTTTGAATATGCTATCTAGGTTGGTCATAACTTTCCTTCCAAGGAGCAAGCGTCTTTTAATTTCATGGCTGCAGTCACCATCTGCAGTGATTTTGGATCCCAGAAAAAGAAAGTCTGACACTGTTTCCACTGTTTCCCCATCTATTTCCCATGCAGTGATGGGACCAGATGCCATGATCTTCGTTTTCTGAATGTTGAGCTTTAAGCCAACCTTTTCACTCTCCACTTTCACTTTCATCAAGAGGCTTTTTAGCCCCTCTTCACTTTCTGCCATAAGAGTGGTGTCATCTGCATATCTGAGGTTATTGATATTTCTCCCGGCAATCTTGATTCCAACTTGTGTTTCTTCCAGTCCAGCATTTCTCATGATGTACTCTGCATATAAGTTAAATAAACATGGTGACAATATGCAGCCTTGATGTACTCCTTTTCCTATTTGGAACCAGTCTGTTGTTCCATGACCAGTTCTAACTGTTGCTTCCTGACCTGCATACAGATTTCTTAAGAGGCAGATCAGGTGGTCTGGTATTCCCATCTCTTTCAGAATTTTCCATAGTTTATTGTGATCTACACAGTCAAAGGCTTTGGCATAGTCAATAAAGCAGAAATAGATGTTTTTCTGGAACTCTCTTGCTTTTTCCATGATCCAGCAGATGTTGGCAATTTGATCTCTGGTTCCTCTGCCTTTTCTAAAACCAGCTTGAACATCAGGAAGTTCACGGTTCATATATTGCTGAAGCCTGGCTTGGAGAATTTTGAGCATTACTTTACTAGCGTGTGAGATGAGTGCAATTGTTCGGTAGTTTGAGCACTCCTTGGCATTGCCTTTCTTTGGGATTGGGATGAAAACTGACCTTTTCCAATCTTGTGGCCACTGCTGAGTTTTCCAAATTTGCTGGCATATTGATGCAGCACTTTCACAGCATCATCTTTCAGGATTTGGAATAGCTCCACTGGAATTCCATCACCTCCACTAGCTTTGTTCGTAGTGATGCTTTCTAAGGCCCATTTGACTTCACATTCCAAGATGTCTGGCTCTAGGTCAGTGATCACATCATCATGATTATCTAGGTCGTGAAGCTCTTTTTTGTACAGTTCTTCTGTGTATTCTTGCCACCTCTTCTTAATATCTTCTGCTTCTGTTAGGTCCACACCATCTCTGTCCTTTATCGTGCCCATCTTTGCATGAAATGTTCCTTTGGTATCTCTGATTTTCTTGAAGAGATCCCTAGTCTTTCCCATTCTGTTGTTTTCCTCTATTTCTTTGCATTGATGGCTGAAGAAGGCTTTCTTACCTCTTCTTGCTATTCTTTGGAACTCTGCATTCAGATGTTTATATCTTTCCTTTTCTCCTTTGCTTTTCACTTCTCTTCTTTTCGCAGCTATTTGCAAGGCCTCCCCAGACAGCCATTTTGCTTTTTTGCATTTCTTTTCCATGGGGATGGTCTTGATCCCTGTCTCCTATACAATGTCACGAACCTCATTCCATAGTTCATCATTGTATATAAATCTATTTCTTTTTCAGACTCCTTTCCATTATAGGTTATTACAAGATACTGAATATGGTTCCTGTGCTCTTCTGTAGGTTCTTATTGGTTCTTGATTTTATATGTAGTAATATAGATATGTTAATCCCCCTTTCCCCTTTAATTCAGATAGTTTGCCACTTAAATTATATCCAAAGAGGCCAAGTAATTTCTTTTTTGATAATTTATTTTAGTTGGAAGATAATTAGTTTACAATATTTTGATGTTTTTTTGCCATACATCAACAAGAATCAACCATAGGTACACATGTGTGCCCCTATCCTGAACTCTCTTCCACTGCCCTCCCCACCCTATCCCTCTGGGTTGTCCCAGAATACCAGCTTTGAGTGCCCTGCTGCATGTATCATACTTGGACTGGTCATCTGTTTTACATATGGTAATATACATGTTTCAATGCTATTCTTTCAAATCATCCCACCCTCACCTTCTCCCACAGAGCCCCAAAATCTGTTCTTTACATCTGTGTCTCTTTAGCTGCCTTACATATAGGATCATCATTATCATCTTTCTAAATACCATATATATGCATTAATATACAGTAACAGTGTTTCTCTTTTGGACTGACTTCACTCTGTATAATAGGCTCCAGTTTCACCCAGCTTATTAGAACAGATTCAAATGTGTTCCTTTTTATAGCTGAGTAATATTCCATCGTGTATATGTACCACAACTTCCTTATCCATTCTTTTGTCAGTGAACATCTAGATTTCTTTCATATCCTAGCTATTGTAACAGTGCTGCAATGAATACTGGGGTCCATGAGTCCCTTTCAATTATGGTTGCCTCAGTGTGTATGCCCAGCAGTGGGATTGCTGGGTTGTATGGTAGTTCTGCCATAAGAGTGGTGTCATCTGCATATCTGAGGTTATTGATATTTCTCCTGGCAATCTTGATTCCAACTTCTGTTTCTTCCAGTCCAGCATTTCTCATGATGTACTCTGCATATAAGTTAAATAAACATGGTGACAATATGCAGCCTTGACGTACTCCTTTTCCTATTTGGAACCAGTCTGTTGTTCCATGACCAGTTCTAACTGTTGCTTCCTGACCTGCATACAGATTTCTTAAGAGGCAGATCAGGTGGTCTGGTATTCCCATCTCTTTCAGAATTTTCCATAGTTTCTTGTGATCCACACAGTCAAAGGCTTTGGCATAGTCAATAAAGCAGAAATAGATGTTTTTCTGGAACTCTCTTGCTTTTTCGATGATCCAGCAGATGTTGGCAATTTGATCTCTGGTTCCTCTGCCTTTTCTAAAACCAGCTTGAACATCAGGAAGTTCATGGTTCACATATTGCTGAAGCCTGGCTTGGAGAATTTTGAGCATTACTTTACTAGCGTGTGAGATGAGTGCAATTGTGTGGTAGTTTGAGCACTCCTTGGCATTGCCTTTCTTTGGGATTAGGATGAAAACTGACCTTTTCCAATCTTGTGGCCACTGCTGAGTTTTCCAAATTTGCTGGCATATTGAGTGCAGCACTTTCACAGCATCATGCATGGGAAATAGATGGGAAACAGTGGAAACAGTGTCAGAGTTTGTTTTTCTGGGCTCCAAAATCACTGCAGACGGTGACTGCAGCCATGAAATTAAAAGACACTTGCTCCTTGGAAGGAAAGTTATGACCAACCTAGATAGCATATTCAAAAGCAGAGACATTACTTTACCAACAAAGGTTCGCCTAGTCAAGGCTATGGTCTTTCCTGTGGTCATGTATGGATGTGAGAGCTGGACTGTGAAGAAGGCTGAGCACTGAAGAATTGATGCTTTTGAACTGTGGTGTTGGAGAAGACTCTTGAGAGTCCCTTGGACTGCAAGAATATCCAACCAGTCCATTTTGAAGGAGATCAATCCTGGAATTTCTTTAGAAGGAATGATGCTAAAGCTGAAACTCCAGTATTTTGGCCACCTCATGCGAAGAGCTGACTCATTGGAGAAGACTCTGATGCTGGGAGGGATTGAGGGCAGGAGGAGAAGGGGACGACAGAGGATGAGATGGCTGGATGGCATCACTGACTCGATGGATGCGAGTCTGGGTGACCTCCGGGAGCTGGTGATGGACAGGGAGGCCTGGCGTGCTGCGGTTCATGGGGTCGCAAAGAGTCGGACACGACTGAGCGACTGATCGGATCGGATGGTAGTTCTGTTCCCGGTTTTTTAAGGAATCTCCACACTGTTCTCCATCATGGCTGTACCAGTTTGCATCACCACAAACAGTGTAAGATGGTTCCCTTTTTTCCACACCCTCTCCAGCATTTATTGTTTGTAGACTTTTTGATGGCAGTCAATCAGACCAGTGTGAGATGATACCTCATTGTGGTTTTAATTTGCATTTCTATGATAATGAGTGATGCTGAGCATATTTTCATGTGTTTATTAGCCATTTGTATGTATTCTTTGGAGAAATGTCTGTTTATTTCTTTTGACCACTATTTGATTGGGTTGTTCATTTTTCCAGTATTGAGCTGCATGATCTACTTGTGTATTTTGGAGATTAATTCTTTGTCAGTTGTTTTGTTTGCTATTATTTTCTCCCATACTGAGGGATGCTGTTTCACCTTGCTAATTGTTTTCTTTATTGTGCAAAAACTTTTAAGTTTAATTAGGTCCCTTTTGTTTATTTTTGTTTTTATTTCCATTACTCTGGGAAGTGGGTCATAGAGGATCTTGCTGTGATTTGTCACAGAGTGTTCTGCCTATATTTTCCTCTAAGAGTTTCATATTTTCTGGTCTTACATTTAGATCTTTAATCCATTTTGAGTTTATTTTTGTGTATGGTGTTAGAAAGTGTTCCAGTTTCATTCTTCTACATGTAGTTGACCAGTTTTCCCAGCACCACTTGTTAAAGAGACTGTCTTTTCTCCATTGTATAGTTTTGCTTCCTCTGTCAAAGGTAAGGTGTCCATAAGTGTTAGTCACTCAGTCATGTCTGACTCTTTGTGACTCCATGGACTATAGCCCACCAGATTCCTCTGTCCATGGGATTCTTCAGGCAAGAATATTGGAGTGGCTTGCCATGCCCTTCTCCAGGGGATCTTCCCAGCCCAGGGATTGAACCCTGGTTGCCTCAATTTCAGGCAGATTCTTTACCATCTGAGGCACCAGGGAAGCCCCAAGGTGTCCATAGGTGCATGGATTTATCTCCAGGCTTTCTATTTTGTTTCATTGCTTTACCTTTCTGTCTTTGTGTCAGTATTGTACTGTGTTGATGACTGTAGCTTTGTAGTAGAGTCTGAAGTCAGGAAGGTTGATAATTTCAGTTCCATTCTTCTTTCTCAATTGCTTTGGCTATTAGAAATTTTTTGTTTCCTTGCAAATTGTGAAATTATTTGTTCTAGTTCTGTGAAAACTACTGTTGGTAGCTTGATACGGATTGCACTGAATCTATAGATTTCTTTGGGTAGTATATTCATTTTCACTATATTGATTCTTCCAATCCATGAACATGATGTATTTCTCTATTTGTGTCATTTTTGACACAACACTGTCATCAGTGTTTTATAGTTTTCTGCACATAGGTATTCTGTTTCTTTAGGTAAATTTATCCCTAAGTATTTTATTCTTTTTTGTTACTATGGTGAATGGGATTATTTACTTAATTTCTCTGTTTTTTCATTGTTAGTATGTAGGAGTGCAAGGGATTTCTATGTATTAGTTTTATATCCTGCAACTTTACTATATTCATTGATTAGCTCTAGTAATTTTCTGGTGGGATCTTTAGGATTTTCTATGTAGAGGATCACATCATCTGCAAACAGTGAGAGTTTTACTTCTTTTCCAGTCTGGATTCCTTTTCTTCTCTGATTGCTATTGCTATGAATTCCAAAACTAGTTGGATAGTAGTGATGAGAGTCAGCACCCTTGTCTTATTCCTGACTTTAGAGGAAATGCTTTCAGTTTTTTTGCCATTGAGGATAATGTTTGCTTTGGGTTTGTTGTATATGGCTTATATTATGTTGAAGTATGTTCATTCTATGCCTGTTTTCTGGAGAGTTTTTATAATAAATGTGTGTCGAATTTTGTAAAAGGCTTTCTCTGTGTCTTTTGAGATATTCATATGGTTTTTATCTTTTAATTTGTTAATGTGGTGTATCGCATTGATTGACTTGCAAATATTGAAATATCCTTGCATCCTTGGAATATACCCACTTGGTCATGATGTATGATCTTTTTAATATGTTGTTGGATTCTGTTGCTAGAATTTTGTTGAGGATTTTTGTGTCTATGTTAATCAGTGACATTAGGCCAAGTCATTTCTAAGGTCCCTTTTCTCCAAGTTACTGGAAAATATTTAACTGTGGTCCCACATACAACTGCACTCTCTCTCTCTCACACACACACATTACCACTTTATAAATAACCTACAAAGCTCCTTTCTTCCTGGAGAAATATTACCTGGCTTCCCCAAAAACTTACAAATAAATCTTTACCATATTTGAGTTTTGTAGACATGGAAAATAGTTTTTAAATGGGGAGTATATATGCCACAGTAGTCCTTTCGGGTATTCATAAATTTCTCCAAGGAGAAGTGGAACACTGAGATATATATTATTTATTATTTAAAACCAGAAAGGGTGGGGAAGAGATGGAAAACATGAATATATGTGCAAAGTAGGGCATTTGCTTCTCCAAAATACAAATAAAATATTTTGGAGGAAAGGATTTAAAGTAAGAATTTTAAAGTGTTGATTGGTTGCCTATAAATTTATATTTCAAATCAACCGTAAGATACAAGGCAATACTCTAATGAATGAAACACTTCTTTCCAATTAATAGATTCATCTTACAATAGCCTTTTCAGAACTGACTTAACCAAAAAATGACAATGGAAATAGTGAGTGGGTTCTTTTCTGAGGCTCTGTGTATCATTCTACTATTACTACTGTGGAAATCATGAGTCAGTACAACCAGGTCTGGTTTGAGTAGGATGGCATTGAGAAACAGATTAGATTCAGACACATCATAAATATCACACAATGACTTACATAGCAGGCCAAGGCAAAGCCTGGTGAACCAATATTTCATCCTAAGTACAGTGCATATGGAGGATGTCCAAAGAAGTTTCTGATTGCTGGTACCCCAGCAAGATTTTTTTCCATTAATGATGGGGCTTATGGCAACATTATTCTGTGCAGCTTCTCTTCTGCTCATGTGTGTGGCCCATAAGCAAATGACACTTTTAGAATTTGTTTACATATATAGTTCAGGACTTCTTCTGTGTGAAATTCTTATCAGGTAATTTTTTTAAGTGGACTCTCATAAGACTATTTTTATTATTCCCCAAACATTTTTGTTGCTGTTGAAGTGTATATTACCTCAGGTAAATCATTCACGTCAGTAGTCTCCGAAGAGAGTTAGGAGCATACGTATAATGAAATGAGCAGGTAATCCATTAGGGAATGAGGACAAAGTACTAGAACTTCCATTTCAATTGTTATATAATATTAAAAATATTAATAGCTTAAGCTTCATCAGGATTTAGTATATGGATTAGAAATGGTACATTCATCTGGTCATTGTGTGACTTGTTCACAAATGGTGTATGGCTTACTCTGAAGGAGGACCAAAGTCCCACCTTTTGGAGGGACTGATTCAGCATCATTCTTGCATGTTTATTAACTTAAAGCACACTATACTTCACAAAGTAAAAGATGGTCTTAAATCTGTGGGTTGAAACATAGCAGAAAAATATAAATATAAAAACCTGAAACATGGCAGCTACAGTTCTAGGAGTAGATCTTTGGCAACCTTCCCCAAAGTCAAAACAATAGTTACCTAATCCTATCTGTCAAGAAGATGGCCAGTTACTGCCTTATATTGGATCATATGAGACTTTAGCAATATTGAACTGGAATTTCTGTGTGTCATCAATTGAATTAAACCAATGAATGGCCTCCCAGTTTCTACCGGTCTCCATACTTTCCTCCACTATCTTCTGCCTGACCCCCTTCACTCTATGTTTGGTTCTAGGCCTCCATAGGCATTTGAGTTTCTGATCTGATTTGTCTGATCATTATTTTTATACTTCATTGTTTAACATTTGTAACTTAAACCTGTCAAAATAAATGTTACATCCTTCATAAAAAAGATGGCCAATAAATTTTTTAAATTATAAAGAAAATTTATTGAAATTAAATTTTACATCCACCTTTGTTAATAAAGAAGCAATGTGTGTTGAAGCTTAGTTAATGATAGTAGAACAGAGAGTGTGTGTTGAAGTCACTTTTTTTAATTGGATAGGCAATCAAGCCATTTGGAGACCACCCAGTAAGAAATATCACTTAGAATTTGTTTCCATGATTCTTGATGTTTCTGGCTGAGAAACATGTATTGGGAGACATATATCAGGAGACATGTGTGTGAATTCAGAGTGACAGCTCGGAAACTGGCAAATGCCAAATATCAGAAATGGGTGAATTCTGTGGTTTATTGTACATTTGATATTCTGAATATGTGAGCTTTGATAACTGCATTGGTTGCTAATTATTTGGTCATCTTTGTCAAAATCTGGACCATTGTCCTTGTGTTCCACTCTCCTAGTGTTACATTCAGTCAGACATTGACATTTGAAAAGGAAAAGTAGTACAATTCTGAGAGCAGAATAAAAATTTCAAGTTAGATGTCAGGAGGTAAAAGGCTAATCATGAAAGCCTAAAGTATATGTGAATTCATAACAACTGACCCTCACATCTGGAGAAAAAGAAGACATATATTTGAATTAACTCGGCTATTCTGCTAGAGGCTCCAACTGCCTAGAGGCTCCAACTTTTTACATCACATTGAATTAATTAGTTGAATTAATTTGAAGGCATTTATTGAATGCCTACTAAGTGATGAGTGCTAGAAATAATTGATGTCAATTTATTCATCATTTTCTCTGCCTGCTGATGCTGCTAAGTCGCTTCAGTAGTGTCTGACTCTGTGTGACCCATGGACAGCAGCTCACCAGGCTTCTCTGTCCATGGAATTCTCCAGGCAAGAATACTGGAGTGGATTGCCATTTCCTTCTTCATTTTTCTGCCTGGCTGTGGGTTAAACCTCTTGAATGTATCACTATGATGAATCCTATAACATTTAAATTAGGTGTTATAATCCCAATTATAGAAATAAGGAAATTGAAGGACAAAGAGGCAAATTACTTGGCCCACTTCTAAACAGGAATTTCTGGAACAGCCTCAAATCTGTGATGCTAGTTAGTCCTCTTGATGGATGGAAAACTATAGAGAAGGTGGAACGGTAGGGAGGGAGGAAAGAAGAACCTTGGGATGTTGGGAGAGCAGTAGCCTCTCTCATCTCAGAGCTGCTTTCTTGTGGAAATTGCCTGGTCTGGTCCCTTGCCTTCAGATTCTTCTAGCTGTGCTATAATATTTGAAACTCCACAAGCTGTAGACCCAGTCTAGCACCTATGAAGGAGAAATCGACTTCTAGAGCTGTAGCTCTAGCTTTGTGTTGCAGGATTAGGTCAGTTTTGCAGCTCTTTCCATTCTGGCCTTGATTTCATGGCATCCCAGTATCTGGCCCTTCTGCCCAGTCCCCTATGGCTGCTCCTCCTTAGGACCTCTCAGAGACTGAAGTCTGTGACATCTGTTGTCATGTGTTTTTCAAGCCGTTGAGTGTTTGCTTATGAGTGATATCAGCATCCTCTAAATCCTGTCACTTGCCCAGTTCTTGTTTGAATAAACTCTCTAGGTATCAGCTCTAATTAGAAGGCACTGGTATTGTTACCTCTAACTTCCTGAGAAGTTTGTTTACTCTTTGAATTGCAGATCAGCTTGCTCTGCCCCCCTGCTTAGAAGGTTTCCTTTTAGGCTGATCCAGCTGCTCTGCTTGAAGTCTTCCTTCTTCTGTTCATTAATCTGGCATCCTTCCCATGCCTGAGCCTCAATTAAAACAAGGCAGACATTTTAAAATTGTGACATTTGTCTTGACTCCTCCTCAGGTCCATCTGCCTTTGTGTTGCTTCTACTCTTTGACACTCAGGTTTTAAAATTGGCATCATTAACATCATCATCACCATCATCATTTTCTTCATCATTATTTGTACTTTTTTTTTAAATTTATTTATTTATTTATTTATTTTGCAGGGGAAAATGGACAAAGGAAAGGATCAATGAGGGTGGGAGGGAAATGGGAAGAAAGAAGGGGAGTGATGGTGGGGAGGAGTATATGTAATTTCTTAACCAATGGCTTTCTGTTTTTAATCACAAAGAACACTTAAAAAAATCATGTTGAATTCATCTTATATTAGGAGGTTTGTTCTCGAAATGAAAAGTTCAGGAAACAAAAAGTCCAGTTTGGGTGTCGTCATCTTAGGCACATCTTGGTATTTTGTATTGGTAGGTCTATCTTTACCACAATATATTATTTAGGACAGGATCACATTTGTCACCTCTTCCTCCCTACTACCCAAAGTAGTACCAAACCCATAAAATAGTCAATAAACCTTTACAGAGTGAACAAATAAGTCTTTTTTTTTTTTTAAACTCTCCTGAGTGAACTGAATTTTTTGAGGCTCATAAGTGAATATGTTTTCCTCTTTAGTTTGTCTATTACAGCCAGATTATATAAGTGGGGTATTAAAGTCTCCCACTATTATTGTATTGCTGCATATTTCTTCTATCATATTAATTAATGTTTGTCTTAGATATATCAATGCTCCAATGTTGGGTGCATATATATTTATAATTGTTATAACTTCTTTTTGGATTGTTCCTTTAAGTCGTTATGTGTAACTTTCATTGTCTCCTTTTCAGGATCTTTACAGTCAATTTTATCTGATATAAGTATTGCTACTCCTGTTTTCTTATGGTCCATATTTGCATAGAAAATCTTTTTCCAGGCCTTCATTGTACTTTGGTTTCATATATTTATTTTGTTTTAACACTGAATAAAGGTGAAGTTTTCATGTTTTCCTAGGTGACCTCTCGGCTATGTTTCTCCCTAAGTTCAGTTCAGTTCAGTCACTCAGTTGTGTCCAGCTCTTTGCAAACCCATGGACTGCAGCATGCCAGGCTTCCCTGTCCATCACCAATTTTGGAGCTTGCTCAAACTCATGTCCATCAAGTCAGTGATACCATCCAACCATTTCATCCTCTGGCATCCCCTTCTCCTCCCTCCAACCTTTCCCAGCATCAGGGTCTTTTCCAATGAGTCAGTTCTTTGAATTCTTTGGCCACATGGCCAAAGTATTGGAGTTTCAGCATCAGTCCTTCCAATGAATATTCAGGACTGATTTCCTTTAGGATGGACTGGTTTGATCTCCTTGCAGTCCAAGGGACTCTCAAGAGTCTTCTCCAACACCACAGTTCAAAAGCATCAATTCTCTTGTGCTCAGCCTTCTTGATGGTCCAACTCTCTCATCCATACATGACTACAGGAAAAACCATAGCTTTGACTAGATGGACCTTTGTCAGCAAAGTAATGTCTCTGCTTTTTAATACACTATCTAAGTTTGTCATAGCTTTTCTTCCAAGGAGCAAACATCTTTTAATTTCATGACTGCAGTCACCATCTGCAGTGATTTTGGAGCCCCCCAAATAAAGGCATCTAATATCATGAGTTCCAGTTGATATTATCATACTTTTCTGCATATAGAAGTAAGTTAGTCACTCAGTTGTGTCTGACTCTTTGCAACCCCAGGGACTGTAGCCCACCAGATTCTTCTGTCCATGGGATTATCCAGGCAAGAATACTAGAGTGAGTTGCCATTCCCTTCTCCAGGGGATCTTCCTGACCCAGGGATTGAATCCAGGTCTCCTGCATTGCTGGCAGATTCTTTACACTCTGAGCCACTAGGGAAGCCATATATTTCTACATATATCTGGACATAAATAATTAATGACCAGTGTTTATTGAGCACTTAGTGTACACTTAGCACTGTTCTAAGTTGTTTATATATATATTTCTTTCTTTCATATACACTATATATATATATATATATATATATATATGTACTTTTTCAAATTCTTTTCAATGATAGGTTATTGAGTATAATTATAGAGTATAATTCCCTATGCTATACAGTGCATCCTTGTTTATCTATTTTATATATAGCAGTATGTATATGTTAATCCCAAACCCCTAAACTAATCTGTCTCTCTCCACTATCTGCTTTGGGCTTCCCTGGTGGCTCAGATGGTAAAGAATCTACCTGCAATATGGGAGACCTGGGTTTGATCTCTGGGCTGGGAAGATCCCCTGGAGAACAGAATGGCTACCCAATCCAGTATTCTGGTCTTGAGAATTCCATGGACAGAGTAGCCTGGTAGGCTACAATCAATCTGTTTACAAAGAGTTGGACATGACTGAGTGACTTTCACTATCTCCTTTGGCAACTATAAGCTTGTTTTCTATATCTGTGAGTCTATTTCTATTGTGTAAACAAGTTTGTATTATTTTTTTAGATTCTACATATAGGTGATACGATATCATGTTTATCTTTCTCTGTCTGACTTACTTTAGGAGTATAATTTCTATGTTGCTGCAAATGACATTATTTCATTCTTTTTATGGCTGAGGCAATGGCACCCCACCCCAGTACTTTTGCCTGGAAAATCCCATGGATGGAGGATCCTGGTAGGCTCCAGTCCATGGGGTCACTAAGAGTCGGACATGACTGAGCGACTTCACTTTCACTTTTCACTTTCATGCATTGGAAGGAAATGGCAACCCACTCCAGTGTTCTTGCCTGGAGAATCCCAGGGACAGGGGAGCCTGGTGGGCTTCCGTCTATGGGGTCTCACAGAGTCGGACACGACTGAACCGACTTAGCAGCAGCAGCAGCAGTATGCTGGTGTGTGTGTGTATATACATACCACATCTTCTTTATCCATTCATCTATTGATGGACATTTAAGTTGCTTTCATTCCTTGGCTATTGTAAATAGTGTTGCTATGAACATTGGGGTGCAATGTTATAGCATTGGGGTGCATTGGGGTGCAATTCTATTTTTAAGTTAGAATATTCTCTGGATATATGCCCAGGAGTAGGATTACAGGATTATATGATGTTTATTTTTAGTTTTTTGAGAAACCTTAATACTGGAGAAGGTAATGGCACCCCACTCCAGTACTCTTGCCTGGAAAATCCCATGGATGGAAGAGCCTGGTAGGCTGCAGTCCATGGGATTGCTAAGAGTCAGACATGACTGAACGTCTTCACTTTCACTTTTCACTTTCATGCATTGGAGAAGGAAATGGCAACCCACTCCAGTGTTCTTGCCTGGAGAATCCCAGGGATGGGGGAGCCTCGTGGGCTGCCATCTATGGGGTCGCGCAGAGTTGGACACAACTGAAGTGACTTAGTAGCAGCAATACTGTCCCCCATAGTGGCTGCACCAACTTATATTCCCACCAATAGTGTAGGATGGTTCCTTTTTCTCCATATTCTTTCCAGTATTTACTATTTGTAGACTTTTAAATAATGGCCACTCTTCCTGGTGTTAGGTGATACCTCATTGTAGTTTTGATTTGCATTTTTCTAATAATTAGCTCTATTGAACATCTTTTTATGTGCCTGTTGACCACGTGTATGTCTTCTTTGGAGAAATGTCTGTTCAAGTCTTCTGCCCATTTTTTGATTGGGTTGTTTTTGATATTAAGCTGCTTTTGATATTGAGCTGTTTGTTATATGCTAATATTTTTAACCACTGTAATGGTATAAAATCTTTAGCAGTATTTCTTATAGTAATTTTTTTAAAGACTCAAAAATGCACCAAAAAATTTCCCTTGACTTATTTTTCTCTAAGCATTGCATTTTTGACATATATTGAATCCAACTGTTGATATTTACTGCTGTATGATATCCTGTCAGCAATGTCCATCATAATACACTTATTATCCTCAGGGGCATCTAGAGTGTTTCTGGTTTTTTTTACTACTACAAACTTGGCTGCAATGAACATTGTTGTGCATGTCTTCTTGTTAACAGCCACTTTACCCTCCAACTTTATTTTTGTTTTTTGAAATGTGTCTATTTCACCAGTGCATCTGTCAATTGATAGGATGAAATTGTTAACTGAAATGATTCCTGCCAATATCTGACTGATGGATAAAACTGATCCTTTGTTGGACTTTTCAGTTGGTTAAATTGAAAGAGTTTAATCTCTAATGGTTGATGTAATGCTGTGAAGACTTTCAGAAATTAGGAAGGATGGATTTGAAGGTTATATGTGTAAGGAGATAATCCCAGTGCCTTTGGGACTCACCTTTCTCTTTTTATCATGGAAATCTGGGTCTCTATGGGAGTCTTTGGAGAAGGCAATGGCACCCCACTCCAGTACTCTTGCCTGGAAAATCCCATAGATGGAGGAGCCTGGTGGGCTGCAGTCTATGGGGTCGCTAGAGTCAGACACGACTGAGCAACTTTACTTTCACTTCTCACTTTCATGCATTGGAGAAGGAAATGGCAACCCACTCCAGTGTTCTTGCCTGGAAAATCCCAGGGACAGGGGAGCCTGGTGGGCTGCCGTCTATGGGGTTGTACAGAGTCGGACACGACTGAAGTGATTTAGCAGCATGGGAGTCTGTTGGGAGCCGGTTTGAATTAGCGCTCCGCCCATGACAAAGGTCGTGAGGAAGGAGGCTCAATAACGCAAGGGCAAGATTGAGCCTCAGGAGCCCCTTGGAGGTTCTCGAGCATCTACCCCCAAAACCAGAGCCTGCCTGCTTTACTACTTGTGCTCTCACCTACATCTCTGACTTTACAGGGGGCTGTCCCCCACTACCTCTCTCTGAAAAAAGAGTTAACTTAGAGCTCCAGTTAATAAAAATTCCTGGGCGTGACAGGAGTGTTTTAACCTACAAACTCCTCTGCAGGTTCTCTAGCCTACCTGACAGGCTTGCCCGGCCACATGTGATTGCTCACAGCCTCCCAACAGTGGGAGGCACGAGATGCTCTTAACCTTCTAAAAACAGGTTCTTTAGAGAAGTTAGAAAACTATTAGTGGGCTGATTAGAAATTGTATTGGTAAAGGGTTTTTCATTTGTTGAGCCAATGTTTGCTGCTAAGTCTCCACATCACCTACCCTTACACACATTAATGAATATATAGAAGAAATAGATATTAACCTTTGATACTAATCACATTAGACCTTAGGCTAAGTAAATTCTTTCTTTAATTAAAACCCACTCTCACCCTATAGGAATGTAAATTTATCTGGTGGAGTCTGTTTTAAGAATAATCACCCTGGAGAAATAAGTGTCCTGGTTAACTGACCGCTATCACAAGGAGAAGGTCATAAATTGTCAGCAGGCCCCCTGGCCAGAAGATGATGTAACACCCCTAAGACCTCTGTATACATTTGTAAGAAGCACCTGACTTTGATAAAAGTCAGGGCTGCTGACCCCACGTGACTTTTGTATAACATCTCAGTGTATAAAAGTAGACCATGGAAAATAAAGAACTGGGATCAGTTCCTGGAAAGACTGGTCTCCCCATGTCACTCTCTCTCTCAAATTCTGGCTGAGTCTCCATCTGGAGCGCGGAACCCACCATGCTTACTAATTATGCCTGGGCTTCTAAGATCGGACCGGGGAGGCCTCAGTGTCTCCTCTCCTTCGGGAGAACGGAAAGATGCCTGCGGCCTACGTAAGTGGTGCAAACTTCTTGTCTTGAAGTTTTATTGGTCCCCCGTGTAAACCAAGCTACTCAGCCTCTTTCCTCCACTGAATTTTCCTACTGAGCTATCCTCGTTCTATTATTCTTTATATCTCTAATTATAACTATTGTATCCTGATTCTCACCTACGCCATCTACACCTTGAACTCCCTGGATCAGCTGGGGCTGGTCCCCAGCTGGAGTCTTTGTTTCAGCACCAGTATTTCACAGTGGTTCAAATACTACCTGAATCAGTGCTCCTTTTCTTATGTTACAAATTGTAAATGTAAGGGCAGAATATTTATTGGATTAAAAATTACTCTGAAGTATAGTTGCCATGAGACATTAAAATATAGGAAAACATGTTTCTAAATGTGGTGCCTCAGATGGTAAAGAATCTGCAGGAGACCTGGCTTTGATCCCTGGGTTTGGAAGATCCCCTGGAAGAGAGCATGGTAACCCACTCCAGTATTCTTGCTGGGAGAATTCCATAGACAGAGGAGCCTGGCAGGCTACCATGGAGTCACAAAGAATTGGACACTATTGAGTGACTTTTACACTTCACATGGGTGAATATATTTGCATACTACATGAGATTTCCTCTGCAGTCCAAGTTGCCTTGCTTTACAGTAGTTTGAGTGTCTTTTGAATCAAGCTGGTCCAAGTGGAAATATCAGAAAACTATCTACCAGATAGATAGTGCTTCCCTTGTGACTCAGCTGGTAAAGAATCTACCTGCAGTGCACGAGACCTGGTTTGGTCCCTGGGTTGGGAAGATCCCATGGAGAAGGGAAAGGCTACCCACTCCAGTATCTACTAGAAGTCCAAGAATACTACATGTGACAACTGCAGTCTTTTATTCATGGAGAAGCTTTACCAGAATCTAGTTTTTTCTGGATGAACTCATTGTGAATGAACTCAACTTGTTTGCTATTTTATGATTTTATATGTGTGTGGGTCTCCATATACATCTTCGTGCATGGCACAGGTGTTGTCTGGAAATGGAACAACCCCTGGGCTTAAACTTTAGTAATAAGAAAAATAAAATTTCCCATTAATTATGCTCCATCAAGGAAGAACACTGGGCTTAGAATTAGAAACCTGGTTCTAATTCTAACACTTACTGATTTGGTGAAATTGGGCAAATTATTGTAAATGGGAATCATTACTGATCTCCTGTTGTAAGGTGATTATAATAATATCTTCTAAATTAGTATAATTTATCCAAATGAATTTTAAAAATCTAACAAGTTAATAAACACTGAGTGGTATACCCGAGGCACTAGTGATTTACATTGAAATATTCTTTACAAATTTACTACAAAAGAGATTTACTAATATCTCTTTCATAGAGTTGCTATGAGAAGAAAAAATGGCTTGATGTATGTAGAGCATTATGTATAAGAAAAACCCTGGCCACATAGTAAGCCATCTATTACTGTGATTCTTTGTGTTTCTACCAGTGGCTCCAAGTAAGAATAATGGGTACTAGTTTAAGGTACTAGTTTAAGTGCAATATATCTCAATCTAGGAATCTAACTACTCCTCAGGGAAGGCAAAAATCAATGGTTTAATGAAATGAGCCCACTTTCTCCTCTCTTACCCCGCAAATATAAAATAGATCTGCATAGAGAATGAGATACCATCTTTTAGGAAGTACTAATTGTTTAAAGTAGTAATTATTCCATCCTCCATAAGAAAGGATTAAGTATTTGTTCTCTGACCTTTCCACAGGGTTGAGAGTGCCTAAATTGTTTTTTCCTCCCACTCCATATATAAGTCACAGATGAGGAAAGATTTGTTAGAAAAAGCTAAGCAACTGAACTGATCGGTCATCTGTTCTTTAGGCTTGAGCATGGAGAATAGGGCCAGAGATGGGACAGAGCTGAAAGAGAAATGCCAGGGTGGAGCCCGTATGTCTGTGTTTGGCATGATAAGAATGTGTGAGTGGAATCTGACTGAAGTGAGGTAACTAAGTATTAAGATTTTTTCAATCATAACTTTCTCCCAGGGGCTACATTTTGCTTAAAGGAGGTAAGAGGATGTGGCGTGGGTCACCTGAAAGGGGCCTGAGGTGAGGAGGAAAAAGCTGAGCCATTGACAAAAACTGCATGTCAGGGAATTAGGCAGGGAGATCCCCCTGGAGGTCCCACCTGAGGATCTGTGAATGCCTCTCATGAGCAAGTCAGCATGAAGCTGAAAGGGGAAATGAGGCTAGACAGTGCTCTGTCAACAAGGAAGAGAAGCAAATTTACCATGTGTGGTTGGTTGCAGAATGTCATCCTTTTTCTCCTTCATTCTTGCTTCAGTCCCAGAAGAGGACTGATAGCAAAGATGATGAGAAGTAGCATGAGAGAAGACCCAGACCCATCCATGCCTTCCCAACCTCCTACTCCCAGCCTACAGAACACTGTCTAGCCTATCATGGATAGTTATTGCTGTTGTTCAATTGCTCAGTTGTGTCTGACTCTGCAATCCCATGGACTACAGCACACCAGGTTCCCCTGTTCTTCACTACCTCCTGGAGTTTGCTCAAACTCACGTCCATTGAGTTGACGATGCTGTACAACCATCTCATCCTCTGACCCTCCCTCTCCTCCTGCCCTCTATCTTTCCCAGCATCAGGGTCTTTTCCAATGAATTCGCTCTTCATGTCAGGTAGCCAAAGTAATCATGGATGGTAGAAGAAAAGAATTGTGAATTGAATGTGAGATTAAGGTTTTCAAATGAAAAGCATCCAAACTAGTTTGAAAATTTATGAAATTGGACTTAAATTTCACCAGGGAGCCCAACTCCAAGGGGAATGGAGGCTTGACAAATAATATTGGGTATACCATAGGTTGATAATATCTCAATGAAATCCATTATTAGTTATTCATTATAAATACCTCCCTTTATAGGACAGATGTCCTGAGAAGTTGTTCTTCCAGATGAATCTTAAGAAATTTTTACTCAGTCTTGGCAGAGATGAAACTTGGCCAGCTTTCTATGTGGCTAATCTTAGATTGTTCATGCATTTGTTCATTTTTCAATCTACATTTATTGGGTATTTAGTGTGCCAGACCCTGAACTACTGAACCAGACTCTTGGGATAATTAAGCAGGCCAAATACTCAGTTCACATGATTTCACATGGATTGCAAAAACTTCTTTTCTGAAGCTTTTGAGGCATTGGCAGACACTGCATGAACTACCTTGTGGGCTTTACAACCAAATAGCACCTGGAACTGCCTAGTAGAAATAATGATGACAATGCATCCTGGGTTTTCCAGGGACTGCCTTGGTTTCTTATAATTTTTTTTTTCAATAAAGTAAATTTATTCAATATGTACATAAATGAAATTTATTTTTCATGACCTTGTAACACTTTGAATTTAAATGATAAAACATCCTTTGTTGGACCACATGCCCCAATTTTTTATTTGAAAAATGTGACTGGTTAATGCATGAATTTTTTCAAAAGTGAATTTAGATCTGGATTATGATGACAAAAATGTGAAAGTTATTGTTTCCTGGACCCAGCTTTCCTGGCAGTTGTATCTCTTGGCATACAACAAGTTTTAAGGGTATAACAAGCTGAGCTATAAAGCAACAGTTTGCTTTATGCCAATTTTAACCCACAGTGATGCAAAGTTCACTAATTCCCTGTACTTTCAAAGGTAATGGATTGAGGCATCTGAGTCTTCACTCAGATTATACTTCCTGCAAGATAAAATAAAAGATGCAATAGGGAGAGGATTGACGGACAGAGACAAAGAGAAAAAGAGACTTAGAAAAACACAGAGGAGAGAGAGAGAACTAGGGAGAAGTAGTTTGTAACCATCTCAGCTCTCATCTCAAAATAATTTCTTGCACAAGCTATTCAAGAGGCATGATGAGGATAATATTCAGCTCTTGTTTTCAGATTCCTTTTAGCTTTATTGTGGAATAATTTAATTAAAATACATTTTTATTACCATTTTACAGCTTCTGTCTGCTCTCTTTACTACTATAATTTCCTGAAAAGGAGATGGATGACATACTGTGGGCATCCCTGGTAGCTTTTCAATCATTTCATATCTTCTGAGTTAGTTTCATTTTGCCAAAGGAATCCTTTTCTTATTTAGCATTCTTGTCACTGAAAATGAGTGGTCTGATTATCTGATGTACTGCACAGTTATGGAGAAAAAAATCCTTTAAAATTGTAAAATCTCCTCCTTGACTATGAAAGAGAAAAGAGAAACCTGATGATAAAACATTTCTTTTAAAGACGTGCCTTTCTGCTTTCCCAAGTATGGTAGGCAGAATAATGCCCCCCACCACCCATTCTGATCTTTAGAACCTGTGAATATAGTAGCTTACATGGTACAAGTAACTTTGCATATGTAATTAATTCAAGGATCTTGAGATAGGAGTTTATCTCATATAATACAGGTGCTGCTAAGTCACTTCAGTCGTGTCCGACTCTGTGCGACCCCATAGACGGAAGCTCACCAGGCTCCCCTGTCCCTGGGATTCTCCAGGCAAGAACACTGGAGTGGGTTGCCATTTCCTTCTCCAATGCATGAAAGCGAAAAGTGAAAGTGAAGCCGCTCAGTCATGTCCGACTCTTAGCGACCCTATGGACTGGAGCCTACCAGGGACCTCCATCCATGGGATTTTCCAGGCAAAAGTACTGGGGTGGGGTGCCATTGCCTTAATCACAGGGTTCTTAAAAGTGAAAGAGGGAGGCAGAGATGAGGTCATAGAAAAAGACGTGCTGATGGAATCAGTAGGAGAGATGCTGTGTTGCTGGGTTTGAAGACGAATGGTGGGGCCATGAGCCAAGGAATGTGGGCCACCTCTAGAAATAGATTTTTCTAGCAAGGGAACAGATTGTTCCTTCACAACCTCCAGAAGAAACACAGCCCTGCTGACATTAACTTTAGCCAATAAATCCTTGCTGGCCTTAGAAACTATACAGCTGTGAGATAATAAATTTGTGTTGTTTTAAGTTATACCAGCAATAGAAAATTAAAAATTAAATATCCTTTTTGTGCATAGGTTGAATCCTAAATTATTGGCTTTTAATTACATTAGTTCATAAAGTCTTCCTAATTTCACTAGCCTTTCATTGCAATATTTTATATAGTTGAAGATGTACTATTGGCAGCAGATTTCTCACCACTCTACACTTTCTTTCTAATTGATGCCCTTTTTAGAAACCAATTTTCAGTGGCAGCATACTTATGCTTGGACAGTTCCATTACTACTTATTCTCCAGTCTAATTTTAATCAAATTTGTCAGTAGATGGAAGACCCAAGCCAGACAAGGCTTCATGAATTTTATAACAGTTGATAAGACAGGAAGGAATACTCTTCTTCCCTTTTTTTTTTTTTTTTTAATGTTTGGGAGATTTGCTTTAATTTGAATTCTAGGAGTGAAATCTGCCAAGATCACTTTCATGTTGCACTGTCATGGTAAATATTCTATGGCCAGTAATATTATCTAGAAAGAAAGCCATTTCTTTGGAGCAAATATTAGTGCCTGAGAGGAAAAACTTGGTATAATTCAGTTGGTCACTTCACTAATTGGAAGCTACAAATCAGTGTGAACCTGTGATTCACTTATATAGAAGTTAGTTTTTCAAGCACTTTATTTTACCTGCCATGCGTTTTTTTCAAACAATCCCTATTGCTCTGTATCACATTGAATTTTAAACAATTCTCACTGAATTTTCTTAAACACTCACACCAGATGAATGGAAAGGTAAGAAAAGAATTTGTGGCAGCTTTTTTTTTTTCTTCATAGCTTTAACAGGAGCTTTGTAATGGCTGTACAGGCTCTGGATTAAGGCAGTGCCTTAATTCAATTGTGACAGAGAAAACACTCCAGGGATGTCCTTGGATATCTAATGAAAGTCAGGCAGCAGTTTCTTGGGTTCTTGACAGTGGGTAGCTAAATTCCACTGTGATTACTAACTGTAAAATTTGTCACCGTAGATTGAATTTTTAAAACATTTTATTTAACAACATTATTTATTTGACTGTGCTGGGTCTTTAGTTGAGGCATGTGAATTCTTAGTTGGGGCATGTGGGATCTAGTTCTTTGACCAGGGATTGAATCTGGGCTTCCTGAATTGGGAATGTGGAGTCTTAGCCACTGGACCACCAGGGAAGTCCCAGTGGATTGATTTTTAACAATAATATTCACATGGCCTAATTTTTCAAAGTGTTGAATGGTGTGATGATGTGTGTGATGGTATGTGTTTCTGTGTGTGAGAGAGAAAAGCCTTTATGAGACACAAAGTAATTTTTCCGAAGGGCCGTGATACTAGTTCATGGAAATACTTTCCAATTTGAAATCAGTAAACCCCGCATAGAAAATAAAATTATATATAATCATTAAAAACTGGAGTTGGAAGTATCCTGCCCTTCTGCTTTCTGCTTCCTTTTAGTTTCCAACTCTTTTCATCCAACAGGCTATTTTTCCTCTCTCTCTCCAGAAAGAAAATGTTGACTGCAGAGAAGTTAAAAGCCTTCAGAAGACAATTCTGTCATCTCTTTAATAACAACAAAGCATCTGCCAACTAGCAAGCTAACATAAATCTGCATCGACCATGTCCTCCTTCCTTCTCTTTATGTTGATTTCCCTACTACTTAATGTTTTGAATTTTACCCACTCCGGTGTGCTTCAGAACTTTACACTTGTTTCTTTATCTTACATGGTAAAACTTACCCTCTAACTTGAATACTTTTCATTAATTCTTAAACATGATTATGTCTTTTATTTTTTAAGAAGAGTTAAAAAAAATCCTCATTACCCTTCAGATCTTGCATTCTCTTTTCCTCCCCTCTATATCCAAATTTCTTCCAGTTGCTTCTGAGCACACGTCAGTTTGGCATTTGATCCCCTAACTCCACCATACTTGTTCTCATTTATGTCCTCAATATTGTCCATTTCATTAAATTGAATGGACAATTTCACTTCTCCTCTTCCCTTTCAGCAGCTTTCAACATGTCCTCATTCTTAAAACTCAAAACTTTGAGTTCTGTGATAAAACACTTTCTCGGCATTTCTCCTGCCTATCTGTTCATTCTTTCTTTATTTCTGTTTTGGGCTCAACCTTTAATACCTGCTCATTGGCTAATGGAATTACTCATGGTTCATTTTTGGTTCTCTTTTCTCTCTACCTATCATTCTCCTTCTAGGCAATGTAACTTTTGCCCCAAACTTCAATTACAATTTCTAAGCTGATGAATCCCAAATATCTTGTTGTAGTCTAGACTATTCCTTTGTTTCACATCTGAATATCCACCTGCCAACTCAGCACTTTCTCTTAAGTAGCTCAAGTTACCTAGTCAAATATGTCCGAGAATACACCACAGTTAACCTGTACCCTGTCCTTCCACCTTGGTCTCTTTCAAGCAGATGCCACCAGTAATGCTATCAGTGAATACATCAACATTCACCCATGGATGCAAGCAAGCCAGGTGGTATTGGGTCATCCTTGACAAATCCTTCTAACTCACCAAGCCAGTCCTGTTCAGCACTAAGTCCTGTTATTTTACTTTCTGAAGGCTCACTCAAATACACCCAATACTCATCATTTTTGTCAATTATAACCTAGTCTAAGCTACCCAGTAGCTGCTTCCCTTCCACTTCATTTTCTACAGTTAGCTAGAGTGATCTTTTCATAGTACAAATCTGAACAGGATATTTTCTAGGTTAAAACCCTTTAACAGCTTCCCACTGCTCTATGAATAAAAGCACAAGCCTATGATCTTTGAGAGGCTTCCCTGGTGGCTCAGATGGTAAAGAATCTGCCTGTAATGCCAGATACTTGGGTTTGATCCATGCATTGGGAAGATCCCCTGGAGAAGGGAATGGCTACCCACTCCAGTATTCATTCTTGCCTGGAGAATCTCATGGGCAGAGGAGCCTGGTGGGCTGCAGTCCACAGGGTCATTTTATCTGGCCCCTCACTACCTCTGTGTCCGTGTGGATCATGTCCCCATTCTCTTTAGTTGGCTACAGGCACATTGTCTTTCTTTCAGAAATATGTGTCACATTCTGCCAATCACAGGGCTTTTATATATGCTTGGAGATTCTTCTCTCATCTTGCTCCCTGTTGAACACCTACATATGAAGCATCATCTCCTCATGGACTGTTTTAATTGGCTTCTCTAACTTGACCAAATGCTTGCATGAAATCATGTATTTCTCCTTCATAGCACTTAGAACAGTTGCAGTTTCATATACATTTGTCTAATTGATTAATATAATATTTGCTTCTTGAAATATACTTGGGGTAAAATGATAAATTATTGTTTATGGTTAGCTGAAGTCAGTTAGCAAAGGTGACTGGGGAAAATATTTGTTGAACGCATACATGGAGAGAACTTACAAATTATTTTAATCTGTTTTAGAGTAGCTTGACTGAATCTCAGAAAGGCGAGTCACTAAAACTGAAATTCAGGCTCCATAATACTAATATTAGGGCAGATTAGTGGTATAATGTTATGTTTCTAAATACGCTTTATGCTCTGTTTATACATTAATACAAATCTCAGCGGGGTTAGTTAGTGTCAATTATTTCAATAGTGATGACATTGGAAGAGTTATAGGTAAAGTCCGCATTCAACACCTGCTCCATATAGTTAACTTTTATAGACAATCAGCCAATCCTAAGTTTCTAGTCTAAATTGCTGTACCTGATGAAATTTCTTGTGTGAAAGCAAACTTTCTGACCTGCATTAGCTAGAAATATATGCATGAGAGAGAAAAGGACTCCACAGGAAGTAGTTACAAGGAATCCTAGCTACTTGTGTGTTGCTAAGTCTAAGTCACTTCAGTCATGTCTGACTCTTTGTGCCCCCATGGACTATAGCCCACCAAGCTCCTCTATCCATGGGATTCTCCAGGCAAGAATACTGAAATGGGTTGCCATGCCCTCCTCCAGGGATCTTCCCAACCCTGGGATCGAACCTGTGTTTCCTATATTGCAGCATATTCTTTATAGCTGAGCCACCTGGCTTAAACTCTAAATTTTATGATGGCAAATTCTTTCCATTGCCTGTGTGCTTGCTAAATTGCTTCATTCATATCCGACTCTGTGGGACCCTATGGATTGCAGTGTGCCAGGCTCCTCTGTCCATGGGATTCTCCAGGCAAGAATACTGGAGTGAATTGCCATGCCTCCCTCCAGGGGATCTTCCTGACCCAGGGATCGAACCTTTGACTGAGTGACTGATCTGATCTGAATATCACTTATGCCTCCTGTAGCTCTATAGGGTAATACTGGCTTTCCTGCTATTGCTAGTCTATGGATTTCTTCATGATCTTCTATTAAGTTTCTCAGCTCTGTCAGCACATGTGTAATCATTCACCTGTATTAAAGTTCCTTTATTTGAAATATGTAAATTGGTTTATATTTTACTGGGTAGACCTTTACCAGTACAGTCTTTAGAGGGAGGTATCAGGATTAGTTCCGGGAAACAGATCCTCAAGAGGAACTTTGATTGCTTGCTTCTTTTAGCTTGAACACACCACAGAACTTCATTCAGATGGAAAATGAGATACTATAATTAATCTGTCTCATCAAATGGCATCACAATTACTTTAAATTATAACCTAGTTTGTTTGGGATGATGTGCCAATTGAAAACTAGGCTTTGGGGAAACAAGTAGCTGTTACATTTGACGATAAAAATGGGATCACTGTTTCTGATTGTGCTGGACTGCTTTCAAGTGGAAAATGATAAGTCTAGAGTTTAAACTCTTATCTCAAGAGAAAACCAAGGAATCAGAGGCTTGCTGTGGAATTCTTAGAGTTCTTTGTATTAGGAGGAAAATCCTATTGAGAATCAGAAGCATGTGTTGTTTGTAGAGTTACCTTGCAAGTTGAAAGCAGGCTTACCAATTTATTATGTCAGTATTAAGGCATTAATTTTGAAGAATTAATCTCTTCATTCTTTAATGAAGTGTTTGGACAGAAGTGTGCTGTTTGAACAGAGGCAGCTGAATCTGAGAACCATGATCACAATATATCCAAAGTTCCCTTTACCAGCATATTCAACTATGTCTGATGAGGGTTGTCTACCCTTACTTAAAGAACTTAAAATTTATCCACCTGAAAAAGTTGACTTGAAAAGAGATGATTATTTTCCTCAAGGCACGCTCACCAGAAGTATCTCTTGTTGATACTTCTGAGCTCAGGTGAAGTGCAAAGCCTGATCCCAGAATAAATATTTTTTGTAGTCAAAGAATTACAAAATATTTGCTAATTCTTATTAGCAGATGCCTGGAAAGCACATATGGAGATGAAATCCACACATAAGTAAGAATAAGAAATCCATATATAATATAAGCTTGGTCATGGAATTCCAGTGGAGCTATTCCAAGTCCTGAAAGATGATGCTGTGAAAGTGCTGCACTCAATATGCCAGCACATTTGGAGAACTCAGCAGTGGCCACAAGATTGGAAAAGGTCAGTTTTCATCCCAATCCCAAAGAAAGGCAATGCCAGAGAATGCTCAAACTACCGCACAATTGCACTCATCTCACACGCTAGTAAAGTAATGCTCAAAATTCTCCAAGCCAGGCTTCAGCAATATGTGAACCATGAACTTCCTGATGTTCAAGCTGGTTTTAGAAAAGGCAGAGGAACCAGAGATCAAATTGCCAACATCCGCTGGATCATGGAAAAAGCAAGAGAGTTCCAGAAAAACATCTATTTCTGCTTTATTGACTATGCCAAAGCCTTTGACTGTGTAGATCACAATAAACTATGGAAAATTCTGAAAGAGATGGGAATACCAGACCACCTGATCTGCCTCTTAAGAAATCTGTATGCAGGTCAGGAAGCAACAGTTAGAACTGGTCATGGAACAACAGACTGGTTCCAAATAGGAAAAGGAGTACATCAAGGCTGCATATTGTCACCATGTTTATTTAACTTATATGCATAGTACATCATGAGAAATGCTGGACTGGAAGAAACACAAGTTGGAATCAAGATTGCTGGGAGAAATATCAATAACCTCAGATATGCAGATGACACGACTCTTATGGCAGAAAGTGAAGAGGGGCTAAAAAGCCTCTTGATGAAAGTGAAAGTGGAGAGTGAAAAGGTTGGCTTAAAGCTCAACATTCAGAAAACGAAGATCATGGCATCTGGTCCCATCACTGCATGGGAAATAGATGGGGAAACAGTGGAAACAGTGTCAGACTTTGTTTTTCTGGGCTCCAAAATCACTGCAGATGGTGACTGCAGCCATGAAATTAAAAGACGCTTACTCCTTGGAAGGAAAGTTATGACCAACCTAGATAGCATATTCAAAAGCAGAGACATTACTTTACCAACAAAGGTTCGCCTAGTCAAGGCTATGGTCTTTCCTGTGGTCATGTATGGATGTGAGAGCTGGACTGTGAAGAAGGCTGAGCGCCGAAGAATTGATGCTTTTGAACTGTGGTGTTGGAGAAGACTCTTGAGAGTCCCTTGGACTGCAAGAAGATCCAGCCAGTCCATTCTGAAGGAGATCAATCCTGGAATTTCTTTAGAAGGAATGATGCTAAAGCTGAAACTCCAGTATTTTGGCCACCTCATGTGAAGAGTTGACTCATTGGAGAAGACTCTGATGCTGGGAGGGATTGAGGGCAGGAGGAGAAGGGGGACGACATAGGATGAGATGGCTGGATGGCATCACTGACTTGATGGGTGTGAGTCTGGGTGACCTCTGGGAGTTGGTGATGGACAGGGAGGCCTGGCGTGCTGCGGTTCATGGGGTCGCAAAGAGTCGGACACGACTGAGCGACTGATCTGATCTGATCTGATCTGATTTACCTAAGTAAAGATGGGCTCGATAAAGGACAGAAATGGTATGGGCCTAGCAGAAGCAGAAGATATTAAGAAGAGGTGGCAAGAATACACAGAAGAACTGTACAAAAAAGATCTTCACGACCCAGATAATCATGATGGTGTGATCACTGACTTAGAGCCAGACATCCTGGAATGTGAAGTCAACTGGGCCTTAGAAAGCATCACTACAAACAAAGCTAGTGGAGGTGATGGAATTCCAGTTGAACTATTCCAAATTCTGAAAGATGATGCTGTGAAAGTGCTGCACTCAATATGCCAGCAAATTTGGAAAACTCAGCAGTGGCCACAGGACTGGAAAAGGTCAGTTTTCATCCCAATCCCAAAGAAAGGCAATGCCAAAGAATGCTCAAACTACTGCACAATTGCACGCATCTCACACGCTAGTAAAGTAATGCTCAAAATTCTCCAAGCCAGGCTTCAGAGAATGCGAACCGTGAACCGTGAACCGTGAACCGTGAACCGTGAACTTCCTGATGTTCAAACTGGTTTTAGAAAAGGCAGAGGAACCAGAGATCAAATTGCCAATATCAGCTGGATCATGGATAAAGCAAGAGAGTTCCAGAAAAACATCTATTTCTGCTTTATTGACTATACCAAAGCCTTTGACTGTGTAGATCACAATAAACTGTGGAAAATTCTGAAAGAGATGGGAATACCAGACCACCTGATCTGCCTCTTGAGAAATCTGTATACAGGTCAGGAAGCAACAGTTAGAACTGAACATGGAACAACAGACTGGTTCCAAATAGAAAAAGGAGTCCGTCAAGGCTGTATAATGTCACTCTGTTTATTTAACTTATATGCAGAGTACATCATGAGAAACGCTGGACTGGAAGAAACACAAGCTGGAATCAAGATTGCTGGGAGAAATATCAATAACCTCAGATATGCAGATGATACCACCCTTATGGCAGAAAGTGAAGAGGAACTCAAAAGCCTCTTGATGAAGGTGAAAGTGGAGAGTGAAAAAGTTAGCTTAAAGCTCAACATTCAGAAAACGAAGATCATGGCATCTGGTCCCATCACTTCATGGGAAATAGATGGGGAAACAGTAGAAACAGTGTCAGACTTTATTTTTCTGGGTCCAAAATCACTACAGATGGTGACTGCAGCCATGAAATTAAAAGATGCTTACTCCTTGGAAGGAAAGTTATAACCAACCTAGATAGCATATTCAAAAGCAGAGACATTACTTTGCCAACAAAGGTTCGCCTAGTTAAGGCTATGGTTTTTCTTGTGGTCCTGTATGGATGTGAGAGTTGGACTGTGAAGAAGGCTGAGCACCGAAGAATTGATGCTTTTGAACTGTAATGTTGGAGAAGACTCTTGAGAGTCCCTTGGACTGCAAGGAGATCCAACCAGTCCATTCTGAAGGAGATTAGCCCTGGGATTTCTTTGGAAGGAATGATGCTGAAGCTTAAACTCCAGTACTTTGGCCGCCTCATGCGAAGAGTTGACTCATTGGAGAAGACTCTGATGCTGGGAGGGATTGAGGCAAGAGGAGAAGGGGACGACAGAGGATGAGATGGCTGGATGGCATCACTGACTTGATGGACGTGAGTCTGAGTGACCTCCGGGAGTTGGTGATGGACAGGGAGGCCTGGCGTGCTGCGATTCATGGGGTCGCAAAGAGTCAGACACGACTGAGCGACTGATCTGATCTGATTTGGCTAAGTATCCAGATTAAATTCATTTCAGTGCTAGCTCAAACAGCTGAAAATTATACTAAAGCATTGTTTAATTGGTTTACTGAAGCATAGACTTTACAGTGGTCTATGAGAAATGATAAAATGCCAGGCCTTCCTGGAATTAAAGCTGAAGAATTGAAAAGCATAAGGAGATGAGAATGTTGGAGTGCATTTATTATATGCAACTTGTTCACTTTCCTTGTGGCAATTTCTCATAAGAAAATCCAGAGGACTCTTATTAAAACATCAGTAATTGCACTAATGAGGGCAGCTTCAATAATTAAATATCTATGGTTACTTTACTCTGCAGGCTGTGGATGACAGTAAGAGATGATGCCTTTGAAGTGACTGATTTTAATAGGAAGGTGAGATCTTAGGATGTCTGCAATCAGGTTGCAGTATCACTTTACTAATAAAGACAGGATGATCATAATTACTATAATGAACAGAAGTATTGAGTGGAATTCAGGATCTTTTATCTGCAGGGATCTATGATGACAACTAATTAATCATAGTTGCCCCAGGAATTAAGAGAAGTCCAACAAAGAATTGTTTGACATACAAGACTAGAAAATGCTGGTGTGGTGATCAGAAAACTATCTTGAATAAACATAATAGGAAGTCTCACAACTGCTCTTATTTTTCCTAGGCCTGAGCCAGTTCACAGACCAAGAGCCTAAGCAAGAGGCCAGCATCCCTTGAAGAAGGGCTTTGAAACACTGCTACAAGTATAAACTGTAAGTCTCTGCCATCTCTTTATGTAAATAAATCTGAACTTATTTAATGGAATAACTGTGCAAAGAAAAATATCCAGGAATTTGAAGATGTTTAGACACGGATTTTTAGTTGAGGATACTACCTGGTACCACAAAATGAATCTTTGATCCAGTAATCAGTGTAGGAGCCTATAGATACAATGGTAAATGAAGTTTGGGCCCCACATGAATCTCACAGTGAACCCAACTTGTGGTTATTTCTCCAGTTCCTGAATGTAGAGTTAAAATAGACATATTGGAAACTGGCTGAATACCCGCATTGGCTCGTTGATTCATGGAATGGGAGCTATTATGTTATGAAGGGTCAGATCAAAGCTTGTGGAAGTGCACCTCTCAAGTGAGATAGTAAATTAAGAACAGTATCTATAGGAATTAGAGACTGGTACCATCTAAGGTTTGCAGTATATAGGATATGATTACTATCTCATTCATGTTTAACTTGTCTGCTTGCTCCAAATTAAAGCTGACATAGCTTCAAAAATATGAGAATTAAAAAATTTCATCCAGTAGTAATTCCAACCATAGCATGTTCCAGGTCTGATATATATGCTGGAGCAAGTCACCACAACACCTGGATCTTGGTATGCAACTACTGCTCTGGAAAATACTTCATTTTCCCTACATATGAGCATAGATTATCAAGAACAATTGTTTTACTTGGAAGGGGCAGTAGTATACCTTCCCTGTCTCACTTTAGGCCTATGCCAACACTATTTTTCTCTGTCATAGTACAGAAACACTGATGATAGTGTTTTTACTGGGAGGTAACTCCACCATAAATCAAGTTCCTAATAATACCATGAAGGGGAGGGCTGCATATCACATGGAGATACTTTACTTTAATATAGGCATGGTAACTGATGGGTCTTTACATCTCCCAATTTGGGAAGGAGGTGAGAACGTTTTCATTTTATGCAGGACAGTTATTCTGTAGATTCTGTAAATAACATTCTATGAAAAAGGAGAATAAAGTTGTTATGAGAGTTAAATATGAACACGGGATGTAATGAATTCGGATTAGCAAAAAAAAGGTGGACTCTGTAGATTATATGGTGCATTCTTTCATATTCATTCTCTGTACTTTTTCTGCACCGCTCTGGGTCATGAGTCAATACATTTTCCACATTTTCTTGTCTAAGTTTGTAGATATGCTTGATCAATGAGAAGTCCTAGGGGAAAGGCAGAGAAAAAGGGAGATAGAAATAGTATATTTCTTCCTTCCTCATTCTTTCTGGTGGTATCTGGAAGTAGGTGCATCCCTTCTGTTGCTCTGGCACCTGCCAGGGAACCCATCACTTTATCTTCTAGACTCGTGGGGGAAGCTCCACCATGGTCCTGGTTTCAACCAGACATCCTCAGCTTCTGGCTTTCTGTGACATCATGTAACAGTTGTCCCTCAGTGTCTGCAGGAGACTGGTTCTGGGACCCTCCTTGGATACCAAAATCCAAGGATGCTCAAGTCCCTGAGATAGAATGGTGTAGTATTTACATATAACCTACATATACCCTTGCCTACAATTTAAGTCATCTCTAAATTACTTATAATTCCTAATATAATGTAAATATTATGTAAATAGTTGTATACACAATGTAAATGCTATGCAAATATTTGCCAATGTGTGACAAATTCAAGTTTTTCTTTTTGGAACTTTCTGGATTTTGTATATGTATCTATTTTATTAAAATAAGTAAATATATAACATATATATATATATTTTCAATCTGCAGTTGTTTGAATCTGTAAACATGGAACCCATAGATAGAAAAGGTCATTTTCTTTTGTAGCTAAGTTGTAAGTTGCCTCATTGTCTCTATTTTAACTTTCTTGTCATTTTTGTAAACCGTGCCCTGTTATTAAATTCCCTTTTTCTGAAAAAATAATTTCTTCTTTTTGAAATACCTGAATCTGATTGTGAAAATACTGGGTAAACAAAGAAAACATAGGTTATTTCAATTTCAGCTCAAGCTGTTATCTCAAGTGGTTCTGAGGAAACTTTTTAATTCTCCCTCATGGGGCCTGAAGCTGAAAGCTCTCCATGTCACACAAGGCTCCCACCTAACATAGCTACTCTGCTTCTTTTGACAACCTCCTGACACTCCCTGCCTCACTCCACAGTTCGGCTATTTGGAGTCACTGGCACTTCCCCCATGGGTGTTCTTGTTTCAACCCTCAAAGCCTCTGTCCCAGGTCTGGAAACCCACCATCTATCTCTGAGTTCTCACTTCTTTTCTCAAGACTTACTTAGTTCAAGTGCCTCTTGCAATGTAACACCTTTCCTGAGACCAAGAATAGTTCATTCTGCTCTTTGTGTCCTAACTCCATTCCACATATTGATATGCATATAGCGACTGAACTGAAAACTGAGCTCAGGTCCTTGCAAGACCTGAGCTCCTGGAGGGGAAGGAATTCATCATCTCTGTATCCTTGCCAAGGGAAGACTCTCACGTATTTGATGAATTAATCATTGGAACAAAATGGTGATGAGTGGTATTTGTACTAGGTATTTCTTCAAGATCAACTCATTATCTTCCCCGTAGTAAGGTGAACATTTTCAGTCATCACAAGTGATTTGACAACTCAAAATGTTAAGTCATCACCTACAGCCATAGCCTGCCTTCTATACAAACAAGTAGCCTTCATTTAGAAGACAGTTGTACATCACTTGGGCCCTCCAATGTGATAAAGAAGAATGTCACAGCCTGCCAGCAGCTTGCTTGTTTCACAGTGCCTTGTTTTCCAGCCCATAGGATAATGATCCAATGAGCAATGTTGATCAGACTGAAGGAGGGCAGGCTGTGAACATGAAATAAATAATGGCTTTCTAACATGTTGGAATAAGGCATATTTAATATCTTTGGAACTCACATTAACAATCATTTTAGATTACTGAGTGGACCTTGGTTTTCTGTTTATTGGAGCATTGAAACTGCCTTTGGGAGACTGAAGTTACTGGCCTGGCAAAATAGTTCAATCATGCTGGCCCCTTCAGTGATAATGACGTCACTGTAGTTGTGCTCTCCAGGAAATTTTCCTCTTTTCTCCAAACCTAATGCCTCATGAGGGCGTCTCTTGGGTATGAGGTAAAAATGATTTGTAGAGATCTGTGAAGGCTGAGGGTCCAGTTTTCTACTATGCTAGTGATGATTTATTGGAGAAGGCAATGGCAACCCACGCCAGTACTCTTGCCTGGAAAATCCCATGGATGGAGGACCCTGGTAGGCTGCAGTCCATGGAGTTGCTAAGAGTCAGGCACGACCGAGCGACTTCACTTTCACTTTTCATTTTCATGCATTGGAGAAGGAAATGGCAACCCACTCCAGTGTTCTTGCCTGGGGAATCCCAGGGGCAGAAGAGCCTGGTGGGCTGATGTCTATGGGGTCACGCAGAGTCGGACACGACTGAAGTGACTTAGTAGCAGCAGCAGCAGTGATGATTTATACTTCCTTAGGATCCTACAATGCTGCACTCTGAGGTTTGCAGTTCTATGGTTCTGCTGGTTTCAAACCAGTCAGCATTAAGCCTTTTGCATTAGCAGGACAGATTTTCACCCCTACTGCCTCTAATCTCTGACAGGCAGAGGCAAGGTTGGAGGTTGGAAAGCTGTGCCCTCCCTCTTCCCTGCTTTCCTGTGTGACCACTCCAAATAAGACACAGGTAACAGATAGTACAGGGGAGGCCTGCTTCAGAAGCAGCCTGTCAGGCCTCTGATACTCATCAGCATTTCTGAGATCCAATTGAAATGTATGTTTCGGCTTTGCCAGGGGGAGAATGGGTGACTGTCCTCTCATAACATTTCTAGTGTCTGGAAAGATCCAGTCATGTGCCTGAGGCAAAGGGCATTAAAAAGAAGAGTTCTGCTGTCACCTGCTTCAAATTGTTCTTGCCTGCGGCATATAAGAAAAGTGTCTGTGCTGAAGAGAGAGGAGATGGGGAGGACGGACTGCTTTTTTGCTCCAGGCAGCTGAGAGAGGCAGGAACATTTAATGTTAAAAGCTGAAAACTTTGCTATTAAAATCAAGGGATGAGGAAGTTATTTTCAACAGGCTCCCATGTCAAATACTGCTCCCTCCTCTACTAATTTTTTTTCACCCTGATCACACATTTTATTTTCAGTCTCAATAATTGCAGGGGATTGGATTATACCAGTATTCCAAAATTGGATTATTATATCATAATCCAATTATACCTTGAGATACATATTTTAGGGAATAAAAGGTACATATTTTAGGGGATTAAATGTTCTCAAATAAATTTAAGAGCCAAGACTTACTATCCTTCTACTCTAATTTCCAATGTTATGATGACAAATTACCACAAATTTAATAGCTTAAAAACAGAAAAATTTATTTTCATACAATTTTGGAGGTCAGAAGTTCAAGACAGGTATGATTGAGCTAAAATCAAGGTGTCAGGAGGTCTGTGTTCTTTCTAGAAACTCTAGAGTAAAATCTATTTCCTTATCTGTTCCAGCTTGTAGAGTCTGCCCACATTTCTTCACTTATGGCCTTGGACTACTTTGATTTCCATCATATGCTTTCACCATCATATCATTACATCTTCTTTGACTCTCATATTCCTGTTCCTCATATGAGAACTCTTGTGATTATTATAGAGACCCATCAGTATAAACCAAGATGCTCTTCCATCAGAAAATCTTTAATTTAATTGCATCTACAAAGACCTTGTTATCATATAACATAGCATATTCATAGGTTTTAGGATCAGGATGTAAGCAAAATAGAAGGCCACTATTCTGACTCCCACACTTTCATGGAAACTCACAATGCTTTAATAGCACATTAAAGGATGCTACTGGAGATCAGTGGAGAAATAACTCCAGAAAGAAGGAAGGGATGGAGCCAAAGCAAAAACAACACCCAGTTGTGGTTGGGACTGATGATAGAAGCAAGGTTCGATTCTGTAAAGAGCAATATTGCATAGGAACCTGGAATGTTAGGTCCATGAATCAAGGCAAATTGGAAGTGGTCAAATAGGAGATGACAAGAGTGAACATCGACATTCTAGGAATCAGCGAACTAAGATGGACTGGAATGTGTGAATTTAACGGAGATGACCATTATATCTACTACTGTGGGCAAGAATCCCTTAGAAGAAATGGAGTAGCCATCATAGTCAACAAAAGAGTCCAAAATGCAGTACTTGGATGCAATCTCAAAAACAATAGAATGATCTCTGTTCATTTCCAAGGCAAACCATTCAATATCATGGTAATCCAAGTTTATGCCCTGACCAGTAGCACTGAAGAAGCTGAAGTTGAACAGTTCTATGAAAACATACAAGACCTTTTAGAACTAACACCCAAAAAAGATGTCCTTTTCATTATAGGGGACTGGAATGCAAAAGTAGGAAGTCAAGAAACATCTGGGGTAACAGGCAAATTTGTCCTTGGAGTACAGAATGAAACAGGGCAAAAGCTAATAGAGTTCTGCCAAGACAACACACAGGTCATAGCAAACACCCTCTTCCAACAACACAAGAGAAGACTCTACACATGGACATCACCAGATAGTCTACACCGAAATCAGATTGATTATATTCTTTGCAGCCAAAGATGGAGAAGCTCTATACGGTCAACAAAAACAAGACCAGGAGCTGACTGTGGCTCAGATCATGAACTCCTTATTGCCAAATTCAGACTGAAATTGAAGAAAGTGGAGAAAACCACTAGACCATTCAGTTATGACCTAAATCAAACACCTTTTGACTATATAGTGGAAGTGAGAAATAGATTTAAGGGACTAGATCTGATAGAGTGCCTAATGAACTATGGAAGGACATTCATGACATTGTATAGGACACGGGAATCAAGACCATCCCCAAGAAAAAGAAATGCAAAAAAGCAAAATGGCTGTCTGAGGAGGCCTTACAAATAGCTATGAAAAGAAGGGAAGAGAAAAGCAAAGGGGAAAAGGAAAGATATACCCATTTGAATGTAGAGTTCCAAAGAATAGCAAGAAGAGATAAGAAAGCCTTCCTCAGTGATCAATACAAAGAAATAGAGGAAAACAATAGAATGGGAAAGACTAGAGATCTCTTCAAGAAAATTAGAGATACCAAGGGAACATTTCATACAAAGATGGGCTCAATAAAGGACAGAAATTGTAGGGACCTAGCAGCAGAAGAAGATATTAAGAAGAGGTAGCAAGAATATACAGAGGAACTGTACAAAACAGATCCTCACGACCCAGATAATCATGATGGTGTGATCATGGACCTAGAGCCAGACATCCTGGAATGTGAAGTCAAGTGGGCCTTAGGAAGCATCACTATGAACAAAGCTAGTGGAGGTGATAGAATTCCAGTTGAGCTATTTCAAATCCTGAAAGATGATGCTGTGAAAGTGCTGCACTCAATATGCCAGCAAATTTGGAAAACTCAGCAGTGGCCACAGGACTGGAAAAGGTCAGTTTTCACTCTAATCTTAAAGAAAGGCAATGCCAAAGAATGCTCAAACTACCACACAATTGCACTTATCTCACACGCTAGTAACGTAATGCTTAAAATTCTCCAAACCAGGCTTCAGCGATACGTGAACTGTGAACTTTCAGATGTTCAAGCTGGCTTTAGAAAAGTCAGAGGGACCAGAGTTCAAATTGCCAACATCTGCTGGATCATCGAAATCGCAAGAGAGTTCCAGAAAACATCTATTTCTGCTTTATTGACTATGCCAAAGCCTTTGACTGTGTGGATCACAATAAACTGTGGAAAATTCTGAAAGAGATGGGAATACTAGACCACCTGACCTGCTTCCTGAGAAATCTGTTTGCAGATCAGGAAGCCACAGTTAGAACTGGACATGGAACAACAGACTGGTTCCAAATAGGAAAGGGAGTACGTCAAGGCTGCATATTGTCACCCTGTTTATTTAACTTATATGCACAGTACATCATGAGAAACGCTAGGCTGGAAGAAGCACAAGCTGAAAACAAGATTGCTGGGAGAAATATCAATAACCTCAGATATGCAGATGACACTACCCTTATGGCAGAAAGTGAAGAAGAACTAAAAAGCCTCTTGATGAAAGTGAAAGAGGGGAGTGAAAAAGTTGGCTTAAAGCTCAACATTCAGAAAATGAAGATCATGGCGTCTGGTCCCATCACTTCATGGCAAATAGATGGGGAAACAGTGGAAACAGTATTAGACTTTATTTTGGGGGGCTCCAAAATCACGGCAGATGGTGATTGCAGCCATGAAATTAAAAGACGCTTACTCCTTGGAAGGAAAGTTATGACCAACCTAGATAGCATATTCAAAAGCAGAGACATTACTTTGTCAACCAACAAACGTCCATCTAGTTAAGTCTATGGTTTTTCCAGTGGTCATGTATGGATGTGAGAGTTGGACTATAAAGAAAGCTGAGCACTGAAGAATAAACACTTTTGAACTGTGGTATTAGAGAAGCTACTTGAGAGTCGCTTGGACTGCAAGAAGATCCAACCAGTCCATTCTAAAGGAGATCAGTCCTGAGTGTTCATTGGAAGGACTGATGCTGAAGCTGAAATTCCAATACTTTGGCCACCTGATGTGAAGAGCTGACTCATTAGAAAAGACTCTGGTGCTGGGTAAGATTGAGGGCAGGAGGAGAAGGGGACCACAGAGGATGAGATGGTTGGATGCCATCACTGACTCAATGGACACGGGTTTGGGTGGACTCTGGGAGTTGGTGATGAACAGGGAGGCCTGGTGTGCTGTGGTTCATGAGGTTCCAAAGAGTCAGACAGGACTGAGTGACTGAAGTGAACTGAAATATTCTCCAAAATCTTATAAAATTTTTGTTTTATTTTATTTTATTTATATTTTTTTTTACCATTTTAACTATAATATTTTTATTTTTTTAGCTTATTATTTTATTTTATTTTTATTTTTTAAATTTTATTTTACTTAACTTTAATATATTTTATTGGTTTTGCCATATATCAAAATGAATCTGCCACAGGTATACATGTGTTCCCCATCCTGAACCCTCCTCCCTCCTCTCTCCCCATACCATCCCTCTGGGTTGTCCCAGTGCACCAGCCCCAGGCATCTGGTATCAGGCATCGAACCTGGACTGGTAACTCGTTTCAAATATGATATTATACATATTTCAATGCCATTCTCCCAAATCATCCCACCCTCTTCCTCTCCCAGAGTCCAAATGACTGTTCTATACATCAGTGTCTCTTTTGCTGTCTCGTATACAGGGTTATTGTTATCATCTTTGTAAATTCCATATATATGTGTTAGTATACTGTATTTGTGTTTTTCTTTCTGGCTTACTTCACTCTGTATAATAGGCTCCAGTTCCATCCACCTCATTAGAACTTGATTCAAATGTATTCTTTTTAATGGCTGAGTAATACTCCATTGTGTATATGTACCACAGCTTTCTTATCCATTCATCTGCTGATGGACATCTAGGTTGCTTACAAGTCCTGGCTATTATAAACAGTGCTGCTATGAACATTGGGGTACACATGTCTCTTTCAATTCTGGTTTTCTCAGTGTGTATGCCCAGCAGTGGGATTGCTGGATCATAAGGCAGTTCTATTCCCAGTTTTTTGAGGAATCTCCATACTGTTCTCCATAGTGGCTATACTAGTTTGCATTCCCACCAACAGTGTAAGACATCTCATAACTCATTACTGGACACTTCATTGCACTTCAGAGAGAAGAAATCCAACTCCATCCACCAGAACACCGACACAAGCTTCCCTAACCAAGAAACCTTGACAAGCCACCTGTACAAACCCACACACAGTGAGGAAACTTCACAATAAAGAGAACTCCACAAACTGACAGAATACAGTAAGGACAACCCAAACTCAGCAATTTAAACAAGATGAAGAGACAGAAGAATACCCAGCAGCTAAAGGAACAGGATAAATGCCCACCAAACCAAACAAAAGAGGAAGAAATAGCGAATCTACCTGATAAAGAATTCCAAATAATGATAGTGAAATTAATCCAAAATTTGGAAATCAAAATGGAATCACAGATAAATAGCCTGGAGAAAAGCATTGAGAAGATGCAAGAAAGGTTTGACAAGGACCTAGAAGAAATAAAAAAGAGTCAATATATAATGAATAATGCAATTAATGAGGTCAAAAACACTCTGGAGGCAACAAATAGTAGAATAACAGAGGCAGAAGATAGGATTGGTGAATTAGAAGATAGAATGGTAGAAATTAATGAATCAGAGGAGAAAAAAGAAAAACAAATTAAAAGAAATGAGGACAATCTCAGAGACAGGACAATCTCAGGACAATATTAAACATTACAACATTTGAATCATAGGAGTCCCAGAAGAAGAAGACAAAAAGAAAGACCATGAGAAAATACTAGAGGAGATAATAGTTGAAAACTTCCCTAAAATGGGGAAGGAAATAATCACTCAAGTCCAAGAAACCCAGAGAGTCCCAAACAGGATAAACCCAAGGCAAAACACCCCAAGACACATATTAATCAAATTAACAAAGATCAAACACAAAGAACAAATATTAAAAGCAGCAAGGGAAAAACAACAAATAACACACAAGGGAATTCCCATAAGGATAACAGCTGATCTTTCAATAGAAACCCTCCAAGCCAGGAGGGAATGGCAAGTCATACTTAAAGTGATGAAAGAAAATAACCTACAGCCCAGGTTATTGTACCCAGCAAGGATCTCATTCAAATATGAAGGAGAAATCAAAAGCTTTACAGACAAGCAAAAGATGAGAGAATTTAGCACCACCAAACCAGCTCTCCAACAAATACTAAAGGACATTCTCTAGACAGGAAACACAAAAATGGTGTATAAATTCGAACCGCAAACAATAAAGTAAATGGCAATGGGATCATACTTATCAATAATTACCTTAAATGTAAATGGGTTGAATGCCCCAACCAAAAGACAGAGACTGGCCAAATGGATACAAAAACAAGACCCCTACATATGTTGTCTACAAGAGACCCACCTCAAAACAGGGGACACATACAGACTGAAAGTGAAGGGCTGGAAAAAAATCTTCCATGCAAATAGGGACCAAAAGAAAGCAGGAGTAGCAATACTCATATCAGATAAAATAGACTTTAAAACAAAGACTGTGAAAAGAGACAAAGAAGGTCACTACATAATGATCAAAGGATCAATCCAAAAAGAAGATATAACAATTATAAATACATATGCACCCAACATAGGAGCACCGCAATATGTAAGACAAATACTAACAAGTATGAAAGGAGAAATTAACAATAACACAATAATAGTGGGAGACTTTAATACCCCACTCACACCAATGGATAGATCAACCAAACAGAAAATTAACAAGGAAACACAAACTTTAAACGATACAATAGACCAGTTAGACCTAATTGATATCTATAGGACATTTCATCCCAAAACAATGAATTTCACCTTTTTCTCAAGCGCACATGGAACCTTCTTCAGGATAGATCATATCCTGGGCCATAAATCTAGCCTTGGTAAGTTCAGGAAAATTGAAATCATTCCAAGCATCTTTTCTGACCACAATGCAATAAGATTAGATCTCAATAACAGGAGAAAAACTAAAAATTAAATATTCCAACATATGGAGGCTGAACAACACGCTGCTGAATAACCAACAAATTTAACTCAAAGGGTCCCAAGTCTATTTCCAGTTTCTGTTTAATTCCAAGAATATCTGTTCTTAGAAGAACACAGCTTACAAAATGGAATTGGGATTGACATATATACACTGTTGATACTTTGCATAAAATAGATAAATAATGAGAACCTACTGTGTAGCACAGGAGCTCTGCCAGTGCTCTGTGGTGACTTAAATGGGAGGAAAATAAAAAAAAAAATAAGGGATATATGTATATGTGAAGCCGATTTACTGTGCCTTACAGTAGAAACCTACATGCCATTGTAAACAAATATACTTCAATAAAAATTAATTTTAAAAAAGAATGGAAGACTTATAGTCATTCCAGCTTTAAGAATTTAATATCTGAGACTTTTTTACTTACTTATTCACTCTTAAGTTAATGGGTAAGGAATGGACTCAAAATTTGTCTTTGGTACTCTTTTCGTAGGAGTGACCTTGGGCAAAACATGTAAAATCACAGAGACTGTTACCTTATCTGTGAAATGGAGATAAGGATGACCTGCTTTGCTTGGTTGTTTTGCAGATTTTAGGCAATGTTAAGTATGAAATTTCCATGTAAATTGTAGACAGTTAAATAATATAAGTTTTCAGTATCCTAAGATAAAGAAGCTGAAATACAATAAGGTTACAACCAAATTTTCATAATAGTAGTCTAAAGCTTTGAATATTCATAATTGTTGGTTTTAATCATGGTGCCGTTTTAACTTAGGAACCAGGAATCTATGATAGATAAAATGTTTATATGTGTTTAACCATCAGTTATCCTTGTTACTAATTTGAGGATTGTTTGAGAAGTATTTTTCATACCTGATTTTATTCTTAGGTTTCCTCTTATTTTTACTAGTGTCTCCCCATGGACTGCAAATGAGGTTTAAATGAAGTAAAACTCAGTTATTAAATCATCTAGTGTTTAGGATAACCTTCACTCATGCTATTTCTGCTTTATGTACTTGGGAGTAATTTTGATTGTTCACAAAGTTTCCATCTCTTCTTCCAGACACATGGTAGGTTAGTACTTACGTGGAGCCTCAGAATGCAAAGCAAAAAGCATGCACCTTGCTTTGACCTATAAAATGTGTGGAGGAGACCTGTATCACTTCCATGGAAGAGCATTAAGAGTCTGTGGGCCATTTAGCATCTTCCTTTTCTAAATAGCCTTGGAGCCTGTGAAGGTGTGTGCAAGATGGTACTTTCTCAGCCTGCATCCCCAAAGGATTGCAAAAATAAAGTCATGTCTGTTGACCCCCCTTTGAACTTGGATATGAGTGAGAAATAAATTTTTGTTAGGTTAGAGTCACTAAGATTTTGGAATTCTCTTCATTGCAGTTTAACCTTGCTGAAATACTGTAGAATCCTTTAACCAATCCCCATTACCTTTAAGCACATGAAAGTATATATGTGAAAGTTCTTGGTATACTATAAAGAGGACTGGAAAAGTACCTTTTGTTACCATAGAAACAGTTAAGAGCTAAGCAATAGGAAATCTGCAAGGAGAACAGAAAGATCATGGGATTTGGATCAGATGACCTGCATCCCAGTCTTACCTTCATTCTTATTCACCTTTAATATAAATTTTATAAATTGAATGCATAAAGCATTGTTTAATTTTTTAAAAAATTATTTCTGCTAGGAAAGTGGTTCTTAGTGTATGGAAGGATACTTATAATTGCCATAGGTTTGTAAAGACATGCTGAAATTTTACTTGTTCTCAGAAGCTGTTTACTGAATAATATGTGATGAAATCATTTATTTCATCTCTTTTTTCTCTTACCTTTCAATCCTTTGATTAAAATCTGTTTTGATTAAATAAAGCATCTCTTGGAATTGATTTATAACCAAATAGCTACTGCCTCCACTACTTGGTTTGGGGAATGCCAGTGGAAAGAGAAGGTGAAGAAGCTGAAATGCAGGTTCTTGCTGAAGGGAAAGCTTCACTGGTAACCCTAAACCTGACTGTTAATATCAGCTGTTGGAGTCACCTCTGTAATAGAGCTTCCCTTGTAGCTCAGCTGATAAAGAATCTGCCTGCAATGCGGGAGACTTGGGTTCAATCCCTGGGTTGGGAAGATCCCATGGAGAAGGGAAAGGCTACCCATGCCAGTATTCGGGCCTGGAGAACTCCATAGACTCTATAGTCCATGGGGTCACAAAGACTTGGACTTTCACTGAGCGACTTTCACTTTCACTGTGATAGGGAAGAACTTCTGTATTCTATTACCAATTAATCAGTAAAGGGATGTTGCCTATAAGCTTAAATGACACACAATATCCCATCTCTGGGAACCCTGGGTAGGTAATGGGTGTTAAGCTAAGATCTTTTGTTTAGTTAGTTAGTAAGTTGCTCAGTCATGTCTGACTATTTGCGACCCTGGGGACTGTAGCCCATCAGGCTGCTCCGTCAATGGAATTCTCCAGGCAAGAATACTGGAGTGGGTTGCCATTTCCTTCTCCAGGGGATCTTCCCGACTGAGGGATCTAACCCAGGTCTCCCGCATTGCAGGCGATGCTTTAACCTCTGAGCCACCAGGGAAGCCCCAAGACCTTTTGTTTAGTTCACAGGAAATATCCAGAGCAGGCCCCCCTACGCATAACTGCAGGAAGGAAGAAATTAGCACCTCCCCTCTGGAGGCTGACCAGAACCAGGAAATGTTTGACTTTACGCCCTTCCCTTTTAGTATAAAAGATGCCTGAATTCTAACTCAAGCAGGTTCTATGGGACACTGGTCCACCATATTCTTGTTCTGCTGGCTTTCTGAATAAAGTCACTATTCCTTGTCCCAGAGACTCATATCTTTACTTATTGGCCAGTTGTGTGGTAAGCAGTGTGAGCTTGGACTCAGTAACATTTCCTGGAGCCACTAGATATGGAGGTTGGGGAGGTGGTAGAGATGTCTTGGTGGGTGAGGGAGGCACATGAGGTTGCTGAGCATCTAGAGTTTTAAGAAGTGGTGATAATGGTTAGGGGGGAAGATAAACCCTGGAGCTTCGGGATGAGTAGAGAGAGGAAACTTGAGCTTCCTACTCTGAAAATTTGCCTAGGGCCATTCTAAGTACTCCTGAGCAATAGCCAGATACCAGAGGCAGCTCTTGATATTATAGCTTGCTTCCTCTTTAATCCTCCCTAGCCTCTCCCAGCCCTCTGTTCATTAGCAGTTCCCAAGAGGCACCCTGTCTACTTACCTGTCAAGGCCACTTTTGGCAACTAAAAACGATTTGAAGGCAGTGGCAGTTTCTATCCTTTCCCAGTAGGGATGGCATTTTTCATTCCTGTCCTGCTTTTATGCTTTTTTTTTTTTTTTTTAATTGCAATAGGAGGCTAATTACAGATAGTAGAAAGATGGGCTTTGGAGTCAGATGGTCAAATTTCCAGGGCTCTAGTCTTACCTGCATCAATTAGTTATGATGACAACATCAGTTCAGTTCAGTTGCGCAGCTGAGTCCGACTCTTTGTGACCCCATGGACTGCAGCATGCTAGGCTTTCCTGTCCATCACCAACTCCTGGAACTTGCTCAAACCTATGTCCATTGAGTCAGCAATGCCACCCGACCATTTCAACCTCTGTTGTCCCCTTCTCCTTCTGCCTTCAATCTTTCCCAGCATCAGGGTCTTTTCCAGTAAGTCAGTTCTTTGAATCAGGAGGCAAAAGTATTGGACCTTCAGCTTCAGCATCAGTCCTTACGATGAATATTCAGGACTGATCTCCTTTAGGATGGACTGGTTGGATCTCCTTGCAGTCCAAGGGACTCTCAAGAGTCTTCTCCAACACCACAGTTCAAAAGCATCAATTCTTTGGCGCTCAGCTTTCTTCACAGTCCAACTCTCACATCTCACATGATGACAACATACTCAGAGCATTTTTTAAAGGCAAATACTGTTTCTGTCTAATCACATTGTATATAAGGTTCAGGGTGATTATGATAGTGAATTTCTTTTAAAGACATACTGAAAATTAGCTTTTGGATTTTTCTGCAGTGACCCCTGATTTGCCAGAGAGTAGGATTCAAATTCATTATACATTCTGGTTTAAGGAGAAGATTAGCATCACAGTGGTATTCTAGGAATTATTTCCAGGCATGTGGGTGAAGAGAGATGTGTGGGTCTCACAATCCCCACTCTCTGTACTCCATCTGCCACATGAGACCCAAATGGGACAAATAGGTATAGGTGTGGGCTGAATTTTTTTACATTTGACATCCTATGGAGCTCGCCACACTGAGTGTTGCAAGCATAACATCTACTTGTGAGAAGGAACTTAAGATGTAAGTTTTTGTTTGTTTGTTTCATCTTGATAAGAAATAAGAAACCAGAGGATGACTATTCCAAATGCTGCACAGTTTAATAAACCTAAATGTTGGCTAAGTGTCTATTGAGTTACTGTGGCAGATAAAAGATGGACATAAATTCTGTGACATTCATTGAGAGAAGGAATCTGTTTATCTTCCCCTTGAATTTGGGGTGGTTTATGACTGCTTTGTCTGTGGATCACAATAAACTGTGGAAAATTCTGAAAGACGTGGGAATACCAGACCATCTAATCTGCCTCTTGAGAAATCTGTATGCAGGTCAGGAAGCAACAGTTAGAACTGGACATGGAAAGAACAGACTGGTTCCAAATAGGAAAAGGAGTTCGTCAAGGCTGTATATTGTCACCCTGCTTATTTAACTTATATACAGAGTACATCATGAGAAATGCTGGGCTGGATGAAGCACAAGCTAGAACCAAGTTTGCTGGAAGAAATATCAATAACCTCAGATATGCAGATTACACCACCCTTATGGCAGAAAGTGAAGAGGAACTGAAGAGCCTCTTGATGAAGGTGAAAGAGAAGAGTGAAAAAGTTGGCTTAAAACTCAACATTCAGAAAACAAAGATCATGGCATCTGGTCCCATCACTTCATGGGAAATAGATGGGGAAACAATGGAAATAGTGTCAGACTTTATTTTTGGGGGCTCCAAAATCACTGCAGATGGTGATTGAAGCCATGAAATTAAAAGACTCTTACTCTTTGGAAGAAAAGTTATGACCAGCCTAGATAGCATATTCAAAAGCAGAGACATTACTTTGCCAACAAAGGTTCGTCTAGTCAAGGCTATGGTTTTTCCAGTGGTCATGTATGGATGTGAGAGTTGGACTGTGAAGAAAACTGAGCACCGAAGAATTGATGCTTTTGAACTGTGGTGTTGGAGAAGACTCTTGAGAGTCCCTTGGACTGCAAGGAGATCCAACCAGTCCATTCTGAAGGAGATCAGCCCTGGGATTTCTTTGGAAGGAATGATGCTAAAGCTGAAACTCCAGTACTTTGGCCACCTCATGCGAAGAGTTGACTCATTGGAAAGGCCTGGAGTGCTGTGATTCATGGGGTCTCAAAGAGTCGGACACAACTAAGCGCGTAAACTGAACTGAACTGTCTAATAGCATATGGCAAAATGATGTAACTCTAGTGTTAGGTGTTTAAAAGAAGACTGGAAGGTTTTGCCCTGCTTTCTTGAAAGCCAGCTGCCAAGCAGGAAGGGAGTCTACATAGAAACTATCATGTTGTAAGAGTCCCAAGCTGCATGAATAAATCCTAGAGAATAACATTATTATAATCAGGTTTAGCAACTCACCACTCAAAAACCAATAATTGAGGGGTAAGTGACAGTAGAGAGGAAAGGTACTTTATTCAGAAAAGCCAGCAATCTAGGCAGAAAGTGGACTCATATCCAGAGACCAGCTCTGAAGTTTCTGCTCTGCCAAGACAATGTTTGAAGGAAAAAAAGGGAAACACTCTAAGGAGATCAGATTTTTTATCATTTTTACGTTGCATGCCGACCTGCTGACTTCTGATCTTCCATGAGGTGCTGTGTTGCTTGCCTGGTCCACCTGAGATTGGATATTCTCTTGCTCACATGGTCTGCCTGCAGATTTACTAGGGGGAAGCTTGGGATAGAGAGTCAGCCATTCTTTACTTAATTGTTCATTCTTACTCCTCCTAACCTAGTGATTTCATCTTTATGGTTAAGGTCTGAGGAAAATAGGGGTGAACACCAGAAAAGGGGCAAAGGAGCTGCTTACAGTAAAGACCATGTAGAGAGAGAAGAAAGGATAGAGAGAGGAGGGAAGGGAGAGGGAGGAGAAAGAAGAGAGATGAGAGAGAGGGAGAAGTAGGGAGAGAGCCTGAAGCTCCCAATAGATAGTAAGGAGGCCATTTTGAAAGTGGCTCCTCCATTGCCAGCCACTCCAGCTTCCCTCACTTGGATCAGAGACCACCTGCCCAGCCAAGCTCATTGTGAATTCCTGACCCATAAAACTGAACAAAAGTAGTGGTGATTTTAAGTCGTTTGGGGGTACTTATTTACATTTTCAAGTAGTTTGTTATGTAATAATAGATTACCTGATGAACTGGTTTTGTAAACCTAATGTAGGTAATTTTTTTTAAGAAAATGACTTAAGAATTTGTTTTTACCCTTCATTCCTAGAGCATGGCTATCCTACTTGAACTAAGAGAATACTGGATTTCCTAACACCTTGTTCCATGCAGTCAGGGCTCAGTGTGTCTCCAGGAACCTGAAGTGGCAGCAGGAAGACTAGGGCAACTGCAGAATCTAGGGAGAAAATGACAAGGTGAAGTGAAGAAGACTGGACCTGAGTCCAGTTCTATTGGTAAATATTCTCTATTGTGGGTTCTCCTGAAATCACATCCTATTGCTTGAGGTATATGGAGTAAGATCAGAAACATTTGTTCACTGAAAGTGGCTGGTACCCCTGTCTCCTTCCTTCATGTGCTTGGCAACTGGTAGAGCAGAATCTGTATCTGAAACTATTTTTTTCTGTTGGAAAAATCTTCCTACTCCTTTAAAAAAAAAAAAAAAAAAAACCAATCAGGCCTTACCTATCATATGAGACAGCTCTGAGACGTTGCCTCCAGGCTTGTGTAGGAGCTCTTCCTCTTCTATGATCCCATAGCAACCTGAACTCACCTCTATCATTTAAAATGCCATACTGAATCATCAACCAATGTTTTGGTCACTTCCAGGAACGTCAGATTTACAAAGGACAGGAAAACTTTGCTAATCATTTGAGGATCTACAGGGTATAGAAAGGAACTTGGACTCTTGGTGGTTAATGAATAGTTCATGGCACAGAACTGAAAGGGACCATCTTGGGCAGAGGTAGTTTCTCTTGTGATTTTAAAACTAATACTATTAAGACCATGGGAGACCTGCCTTTGAGAGTAGGCAGGCTTGCTCTGAAGTCAGATCTTACTAGAACTAGTTCACTTTCCTTCTCCTCAGTCCTTCAATTTCTGGAAGTTTGTTTCTATCTTTGTGGGGCTATGGCATGGCACACCATCAGCCAAGAGGGAGAATAATTTATTGCTAGTCCAACTAGGAGCCATCCTCTGTAATTTCAGCAAGCTCAGTGTGCCACACTCCTGGCCTGTCTTCCCTTCTTCCTCTTCTCACTTCTCTTGTCTCACAGGATCATTTTTCTCATTTTACTACTTTTTTTCAAAATGGCACACAAGGAGATAAGACTGGTCCTTGGCTGCTGCCCTGCCTCCTCAGCAGGGCTGAAACTGCCTGGGACTCTTCTCTCAGGCTCTGGTTCAGTCTCTGCCAGCAGAGAACTTCTGGTCTTCATTTCGTCAACTATAAGAGAGGCAGAATGATTAAACACCTCCCAGACTGGTTAATGGGACAGAGAAAAACTTGAAGTGAAATAGTGGGTGTCAAAGCACTTTGTGAAGTGAACTGACGTATAAATATTTGGTGTGTTGAGTGAGTTCACCTGCTCTCTGCCTATCACTGTCTAATTGTGTAATTGACCCCCTACTACTCACCTAGTGTTGTTTCTGACCACAAATCCTTGAAACAATTAAAGTCTGCAAGTCAGATTTGTCTTCCAGGATTTCTAAAGCCTGCCACTGTGGTATTAATGGACAGAACCAGAGAGGCGAAAGCAGGGTTTGATGAATGTACTATAATTGCTCTTTGGTATGACATAGTAATAGGAAAATTCATATAATTGACAATGTAAAGGCTCCTACTGTTAGCAGCTGCTTTAAATTTAATGGAGCTGAGACTGTTAATAGTCTTTTCTTCACAGGGTTCTTTCCTTTGGCAGCCACAGCACACAGTAAGCACGTCCCATCACCCATGCTTTCCCTCCAGGCTTACAACCCAGCCTCCCGGTGGCAGAGGGTTATAGGGAATAGGTTCGTTTGCACTGCTTTGTCTTGTCTTAATTATCTGGTGGAACCACTGGTGTGTGCTATGTCGCATTTCCTCCCTGTGAGACTTCTCCTTATGAAACATGATGCACAAGAAGAGATAGTTCTGGGGCCAAACCAGGGATATGCCATTTCCTAGCTGCATGTTTTGTACAAGTCACTCAATCTCTGAGCTGCAGTGTCTTCTCGAAAACATGAAAATCAAAACCTACAAATTGTTCAGTGACCAGCACAGGGCATGGGATGTGTTTATTATGTATCAGCCTCCTCTCCTCTCTGTGTACACCAGACCAGACCTCTTCAATTAGCCAAGTCCTCCACAAGCCATTTCTCTGTCTTCTTTTCTCAACAAAATGATACATAAAGCAGTCTGACTTTGCACTACAAAATTCCTTAGGGTTACTTCTCTTTTCCTTAAAAGAGCTTTAAGGAAAAATGCTTTGCCAGAAAACCATTATGGGTCTTATGTTATGAGAAAACTGACTACAAAGGATTCAGCATAGGGAGTCCTATTGTTGGACACTTTGGGTCACTACCATTGGATTAGGTTTACAGGTATAAGATGGATTCACAGAAGTCAAAATCAGAGTATAGCAGAAGAGATTCCACTCAGACATTGATGCAGTCTTTTAAATGAAGAACATCAAATTATGAAACTATATGCATGAGTATGTCTGTGTCTGAGAAAGAGAGAGCAAGGAGGGTGGGAGGGAGCAAAGGGAGGGAGAGCGATGAGAATTCTATTGGGGTTCGGGTGCTGTCCAGAAGAAACATGTTTAATGCTGTTTCTCACTAGGCCCACCCTAATTGTTCTCCTTGGCTGCAGATAAAGTGTGTGTGTGTGTGTGTGTGTGTGTGTGTGTGCGTGTGTGTGTGTGTGCATGCATACACCTATCACCAGCCTTCTTGCGGATAAACCAAAGTCACAGGTGCTGAGTCAATTCTCTCTGCAATTGCTCAAAATGTTTCTTGTGCAGCTATTTTGCAATCAGTATTAATTAGGGTTTACATTTTCTGTCCTGCAGACAGATGGACATTGAGATGTACCCAAATCAGACTAGTAGAATATTTACAAAGTGCTGTGGTAATCATTCAGGAGGAACACTGCAGCTTCCTAACTTTCTTATAGAGGTAACTCTCCTAAGAAGGAAATAGGTGTTTTTATTTTAAGCCCTGGTATTTTGTTTTACTGCCTGAGCTTCTCCCTTACTGACTCCTTAATGTGTGTGCTGCTGAAACTAACCATCTTTTATAAGCACTATTGATTTTTTCTTTCATGTCGTCTAGTCATCTTTAATCAGAATATCCTGTCACTGCAGAATCTTCCATGGGAAGATTTTATTTGACATAAAAGCTATTAATGCCTAGTGTTAAATGCTTTACCCAGTGCTCATGTTCTGATGAGCCCTCTGATGTGGTATATGGTTTACAATTCTCAAAAGCATGTTTTCCCATGGAAAACATAGATATCACTCCACCATTGATACTTGTTTTTCTTTTCTTTGTTTTTATAATTTTTTATAAGTTGGTATAATCTGGAAATGTAGTGTCAGGTGGCAACAATGTATCACTTAACAAATGATTAAGTGAAGTGGCTCAATCTGTCCAACTCTTTGTGACCCCATGGACTGTAGCCTACCAGACTCTTCCGTGCATGGAATTTTCCAGGCAAGAGTACTGGAGTGGGTTGCCATTTCCTTCTCCAGGGGATCTTCCTGACCCAGGGATTGAACCCTGGTCTCCCACATTGCTGGCAGAGGCTTTATCATCTGGGCCACCAGGGAAGCCCAAGGAGAGAAGATCAAAATGCTGCCATTTATTAAAAGATAAAAAGAAAGTGCGTGGCTACTTAGGTGTGTATCAGTTCAGTTCAGTTCCCTCGCTCAATCGTTTCCAATTCTTTGCGACCCCATGAATCGCAGCATGCCAGGCCTCCCTGTCCATCACCAACTCTCAGAGTTCACTCAGACTCACGTCCATCAAGTCAGTGATGCCATCCAGCCATCTCATCTTCTGTCGTCCCCTTCTCCTCCTGCCCCCAATCCCTCCCAGCATCAGAGTCTTCTCCAATGAGTCAACTCTTCGCATGAGGTGGCCAAAGTATTGGAGTTTCAGCTTTAGCATCATTCCTTCCAAAGAAATCCCAGGGCTGATCTCCTTCAGAATGGACTGGTTGAATCTCCTTGCAGTCCAAGGGACTCTCAAGAGCCTTCTCCAACACCACAGTTCAAAAGCATCAATTCTTTGGTGCTCAGCTTTCTTCACAGTTCAACTCTCACATCCACACATGACCACAGGAAAAGCCATAGCCTTGACTAGATGAACCTTTGTTGGCAAAGTAATGTCTCTGCTTTTGAATATGCTATCTAGGTTGGTCATAACTTTCCTTCCAAGGAGTAAGCGTCTTTTAATTTCATGGCTGCAGTCACCATCTGCAGTGATTTTGGAGCCCAGAAAAATAAAGTCTGACACTGTTTCCACTGTTTTCCCATCTATTTCCCATGAAGTGATAGGCATTTATAAAATAGAGGGAACAGATACAGTCTCTGAGATGTGTAATTTCCCTGAAGTTATGATAACTTGGTGATATATACATATATTTCTGATGAATTAATCTTTACCAGTAATCATTGTAAACCATAATCATACAAATATTTTGAGGAATCATGTATGTCTGCCAAATGTTTGTGCTATTGGTACAATTTAGGGATGTCCTATCCAACCTTTAGTCACACCAATATTTAGACCTTCCGGTTTGGACAAAGACATTTCTCTGGAGATGAAGGCAACCATGAACTGCCATCATCCAAAATTCACATGTATGCTGCTTAATAGAGGACATCTGGTTGGGAAACCACAAGTATTCATTACTATCAGTTCTTTGCATTTTTACACTTACTGTCTATATTAAGTTCATGCCTTCTGAACACAACTTGTTTACAATTTTGGTTGGCCATACTTGGGAGAAAGCATATAAGAAAAGGGTTAGTGGAATAAATGATCGTGTCTGCTGCTGAGCATTCTTAGGTGAAATGTGTTTATCTGACACATTTGTCTGTGTTGGTAGCTCAGACACTGTCAGCTCTTAGGTAGAGGTGCTAGCTAAAAATGTGTGGATGGGAAAGGCAAACCCTCACTTGAAATATATGCTGATTCTGGCCAATGATGAATGGCTGCTACTACCATTGGGGAGGAGGTCCCATAATGTCAACTTGCTGCAAGTGGCTGTTTGGTTTTCTTGAGGAATAGTAGTCTTCTGAGGTCTTAGTTTTGTTTCCTTTTGTTGTTGAGTGGGATGTTCAGATGGGTAGGAGCTATATTAACATTAGTGAGAGACGTATCCTGTTGTCTGACTTATGAATATCCTCTCTCTCTCTCTCTGCCACCTGAGTCCATTATGCAAGAAATGCTGATAGTGGATGGTGGTGGTGGTTTAGTCATTAAGTCATGTTCAACTCTTTGCAACCCCATGGACTGTAGCCCATCAGGCTCCTCTGTCCATGGAATTCTCCAGGAAATAATACTGAAGTGGATAGCCATTTCCTTCTCCAGGGAATCTTCCTGACCCAGGGATCGAACCTGGGTCTCCTGCACTGCAGGTAGATTCTTTACAACTGAGTATGAGGGATAGTGGTGATAAAGGACAAAAGTTAGAAGAGTTGCTAAGTCATCCTGTCTGACGGGCACTTTAATGCCTCTTCTATAGTAGGTGTTCTCTGCTCAGCACTAATGTGTGATACAAAGATGCTCATATTTGTTGCTCACTTTCAGACATCCATTCAGCTGCCAGTCCCCCAGACCTCCTTGTTTTCTAGTCTAGTTTTTTTTTTTTTTTTCTAAGTCGTTTATCAAACAGACCAACAAAGGTCCATCTAATGAACGATATGGTTTTTCCAGTAGTCATGTATGGATGTGAGAGTTGGACTATAAAGAAAGCTGAGCACCAAAGAATTGATGCTTTTGAACTGTGGAGTTGGAGAAGACTCTTGAGAGTCCCTTGGACTGCAAGGAGACACAACCAGTCCATCCTAAAGGAAATCAGTCCTAAATATTCATTGGAAGGACTGATGTTGAAGTTGAAACTCCAATACTTTGGCCACCTGATGCAAAGAGCTGACTCACTGGAAAAGACTCTGATGCTGGAAAAGATTGAAGGAGAGGGGAGAAGGGAATGACAGAGGATGAGATGGTTGGATGGCATCACCAATTCAACGAACATGAGTTTGAGTAAACTCTGGAAGTTGGTGATGGACAGGGAGACCTGGTGTGCTACACTCCATGGGGTTGCAAAGAGTTGGACATGACTGAGCCACTGAATTGAACTGAACTGACTGACCAAACAGATAAGCTATTTCTGCTGGCTTATGAGTCTGTGTATAATTTTAACCTTGGTCTACTTTCTATATTCCAAGTGTATCATCCCTTGTAGTGTCCAAAGCTCTGCCCAGTGGGAAGCTTTTCCTTTGACATTTTTTCAGTGCTTTTCCTGAGCGAGGTTGTGATACAGTGACAGTTCTTATTTTTTTGCTTGCATTCACTTGCTAATTGACTCATCTGTGAATCAAGCTTTGTGTATTTCCTCTCCCATCCTTTAGTCATAAAAAATGCTATGTGGTCAAAGTGGGAGCTGAGGAAAAGGCCCCAGAGAAATATAGGCTATGAGCAATCTGTTCATACACCTTATTTGTGCCCTTTGGACCAGCCTGTGCCTGATTTTGGATATACCACACCCATGTTATAATGGATTGCTGTTGGAACTGCCCCAAATTGTGATTTGGTGGATCTGAAAGTATCCAATTCATTGTAAGTAGTTCTGACCATATAGACATTTAATTCTCAAGGTCAGACATGCAGTTTTTTAAAAGGATCCAGTAGCAGCATTCGAAGAACTTTTTTTTGAATCATATATAGTGTTTTTTGTTTTTTTTTTTTTTTTTAACTACAGGTGGCATGACTTTGCTTCCAAATCATAGGCATTTCTGTTGTGACTAGCCTATTGGGCCTGCCAAAGCTTCCAAACAACATCTTTCTCTACCACTGATCTGTCTAGTCTTATGGAATCTGCTGAGTCACAGAAATCAAATGTCAGCACCTCTAGAAACCGCAGCCTGAATTGATATAGAGAATTTCTTTTTGGGGACCTCAATCAAGCTAACAGCTTTCAAGCCAAACATGGTAAATCAGTAGTTTCAGTATTCTTAAATGCAAAATAGCCCACAAAACCCAAAGAACCCTGTCAAGGGTTGGGTTTCATTCTTTGTGGCAGGAAATGTGAGACATTTCCTCACTTTCTGGATTACATGTACCTTTCCAAGACATCCATAGCATTTGTCACTGTTTTGATCATTAGTTCCAATTAATACAATATTAATTTCCAAAAAGTATCCAGACAGTTGAAATCAGAATATGCCATCTTAAAATATACCCCTTTGTCATAGGATTATTTTGACCTGAAGGCAATTGAGAAGAGACAAATATAAGAAAAGCTCTCTGCCATTCCACCACTTGCCTAAAAGCAGGGCATAAATTTATAAAGGTATCCCCTTCCCTTTTATCAAGAAAAGCAGAAGTTAGTCACCAGAGGAAACGTTAGGCCCTTATCAGCCCAGGGGTGGTAGGTAGGACTCTCCAAAATATGCAACTAGCTTTTAGTTCACATTAGTTTGCCCACACATTTGCCTTCCCAAAGCATGCTGCCCCTAGAAACTCAGTCCTTTACCTTTGTCCTGTCACTTGTCTAAAAACAAAACAAAAAACAAAACTATTGCTCTTTTGTTAAGATCCCATATAAACACCAGAGAAGGCAATGGCACCCCACTCCAGTATGGAGGAGTCTGGAAGGCTGCAGTCCATGGGGTCGCTGAGGGTTGGACATGACTGAGCGACTTCCCTTTTACTTTTCACTTTCATGCATTGGAGAAGGAAATGGCAACCCACTTCAGTGTTCTTGCCTGGAGAATCCCAGGGACGGCGGAGCCTGGTGGGCTGCCGTCTATGGGGTCGCACAGAGTTGGACACTACTGAAGTGACTTAGCAGTAGTAGCATATGAACACAAGTTCTAACCACTTGTTAGATGATGTTAGATGAGTAACCTTTGAGTTACTCATCTCTCTTTCTTCCACAGTCCAGGTCCCATCAATCTATCAAATGACAGAGACCATGAGAAAATAACATGAGGGTATGATAGTGAGTATATAGCCCATGTGAATGTACACTACTTTCATTTTATTTTTTGTGGTTATGGTGTGCTGGTTCAGTCTCTACATACTGTGTACTGGAGGCTGTGTTAATTTTCTCTAATAAAGATAACACATTTGGTACAGTGGAACCAATAGATTTTGTAGGGACCAGACTGATAAATGAAATGAAAATATGCTGGGAAATACCACTCCTACATGTTTTAAGTCTTTGAGTATAGCATTGATTTTGTTATTGTGCTGTGTTGTGATAATTGTTTTTGTTTACTCTAGTTTCTGAGTGGGAAGGGACAGTTTCGGAGGCTAGGACTTGGCTTTCCAACTAATAAACACTCCTATCCTATAGGTTAAAGAGACAATGAGAAGTTTCTGCCAACTGCTAAATATATTTATTTGATTTATACATTTGGCGATGAGGGAAATGACAATCAAGTGGGTTCATACAGACAGCATCCCATCCCCCCTACAAGATGAACCTGGGTCAAAATTCTGTTGATTACCTTTATTACCTGAACCTCTTCTACGTCTAATTTAATGGAGAGAGTGCCAAGATAGAACTTTTTATCTCATGGTGTTAGATTGAATTTGAACCCTATATCTACAAAGCCTTCAAAGATCTGAATATTCCCATTTTCTAAGTAGGCTATTACCCAAGTAAATGACTATCAGCTACAAGGAAATGGGAAGATAATCCATGTCCTGGGAATTGAAGAATTAATATTTTTAAAATATTCATTCTACTCAAAGCAATCTACAAATTTAATGCAATCCCTGTCAAAAAACCCATGACATTTTTCACAGAAGTAGAACAAATAAGCCTATATTTTATATGGAACCACAAGTCTCAAATTTCCAATCCTGAGAAAAAGAAGAAAGTCAGAGGTATCATACTCTTTGACTTCAGACTATACTGCAAAGCCATAATAATCAAAACAGTTTGATTCTGGGACAAAAACAGATACATAGATTAATGGAATAGAAGGCCCAGAGAGAAACCCAAGCATTTATGGCCAATTACTCTACAACAAAGGAGGCAAGAGTATACAATGGAGAAAGATAGTCTCTTCAATAAGTGGTGCTGTGAAAACAGGACAGCTACATGTGAAATAATGTGATTAGAACCTTTCCTCACATTATATACAAAAATAAACTTGAAATAGATTAACAACCTAAATATAAGACCTGAAACCATAAAACTCCTAGAAGAGAACACAAACAGAACATTCTTTGACATAAATTGTAGCAATGTATTTTTTTGGATCTGTTTCCTGAGGAATACAAATAAAAGCAAAAATAAACCTAATTAAACTCAAAAACTTTTGCACAGCAGAGGAAACTACTGACGAAATGAAAAGACAACCTACTGAATGGGAGAAAATATTTGCAAGTGATATGATTGGTAGGGGTTAATATTCAAAACATAGAACAGCTCCTATAACTCAATATTGAAAACTAAGCAATTTGATTAAGAACATGGGGCTGAAGACCTGGATAGACATTTTTTCCAAAGAAGATATACAAACTGCCAATAGGAACATGCTCATATGCTCAATATTGCTAATTATCAGAGAAATGCAAATCAAAATCACAGTGAGATATCATCTCACACCTATCAGAACTGCTAGTATCAAAAAGACCACACATGACAAATGGTGAGATATAGAGCAAAGGGAACACAGGCACACTGTTGCTGGGAAAGTAAACTGGTGTTGCCTCTGTGGAAAACAGTATGAAAATTCCTCAAAGACTAAACACAGAATTATCTTACAATGCAGCAATTCCACTCCTGGGTGTATATCCAAAGAAAGTAAATCATACTTCTACCTCAAGTTTTTTCCCTGCTCCTTGATGCCAGTAGCTTCAAGTGAGTGGCATCCATCATGGCAAAAAAAAAAAAAAAGGTTGCCATGGAAACAATTGTGCAGCAGTAACCCAAGCCCACAAGGGACAATTTGGATGCAAGTTGTAAAATTGGTTGTAATCAACCATCAGATCAGATCAGTTGCTCAGTCGTGTCCGACTCTGCCACCCCATGAATCACAGCATGCCAGGCCTCCTTGTCCATCACCAACTCCCGGAGGTCACTGAGACTCACATTCATCGAGTCAGTGATGCCATCCAGCCATCTCATCCTCTGTCGTCCCCTTCTCCTCTTGCCCTCAATCCCTCCCAGCATCAGAGTCTTCTCCAATGAGTCAACTCTTCACATGAGGTGGCCAAAGTACTGGAGTTTCAGCTTTAGCATCATTCCTTCCTAAGAAATCCCAGGGCTGATCTCCTTTAGAATGGACTGGTTGGATCTCCTTGCAGTCCAAGGGACTCTCAAGAGTCTTCTCCAACACCACAGTTCAAAAGCATCAATTCTTCGGCGCTCAGCCTTCTTCACAGTCCAGCTCTCACATCCATACATGACCACAGGAAAAACCATAGCCTTGACTAGACGAACCTTTGTTGGCAAAGTAATGTCTCTGCTTTTGAATATGCTATCTAGGTTGGTCACAACTTTCCTTCCAAGGAGTAAGCGTCTTTTAATTTCATGGCTGCAGTCACCATCTGCAGTGATTTTGGAGCCCCCCAAAATAAAGTCTGATACTGTTTCCACTGTTTCCCCATCTATTTCCTATGAAGTGATGGGACCGGATGCCATGATCTTCATTTTCTGAATGTTGAGCTTTAAGCCAACTTTTTCACCCTCCACTTTCACTTTCATCAAGAGGCTTTTGAGTTCCTCTTCACTTTCTGCCATAAGGGTGGCATCATCTGCATATCTGAGGTTATTGGTATTTCTCCTGGCAATCTTAATTCCAACTTGTGTTTCTTCCAGTCCAGCGTTTCTCATGATGTACTCTGCATATAAGTTAAATAAGCAGAGTGACAATATACAGCCTTGACGTACTCCTTTTCCTATAGAAAAATGTTGTATCTGGGAAACAGTCATCACTTTTTCTGCATCAGATAACTCATAATGGTGAGAAACCCTCTGAAAAATATGGGAAGGCCTTTTGTTGTGCCTCAAACCTTGCTCAACACAGGAGAGTTCATTCTGGATCAGACAGCCAGGACTCCAAGATGGCATCAGTTGTACCTCCTGGATGTCAAACTAAGAGCTGCCTATCTGGATACAAATGCAGGATTTCATCCCTAAAGGCATTGCTGGAGTGTTTCAAAAAGGTTAATATCAGTATTACAAGTATCTCAGCATGAAAAAAGGGAATGTTGCTGGGCTTTCTATGGTGCTGGCAGCTTATGTACTTTTCAACCATTGCCATTCTTACAAGGAACTTAAACAGGAGCAACCAAGCGAGTACCACTGAAGAGGGCACACTCTGCATTCCTGAACAAGACCCTTGCCAGACACTTCTGAATCCTTTCATATCCTAATGGAGAATAACATTCAATAAAAGATGACTGGTTTAAAAAAATCTCTTATTGCAATTTTCAAGTCAAGTATTACTAAATTACATCCCATGAGTTATCTATTTTATGAATGGAAATTTGTAGCTTTTGAAGACCTTCATCCTTTTCACCCTTCTTGCAAAATTTATGAACTCCTTATTGCAAAATTCAGACTTAAATTGAAGAAATAGAGAAAACCACCAGCCCATTCAGGTATGACCTAAATCAAATCCCTTATGATTATACAGTGGAAGTGACAAATAGAGTCAAGGGATTAGATCTAAAAGACAGAGTGCCTGAAGAAGTATGGGCGGAGGTTTGCAACATTGTATAGGAGGCAGTGATCAGAACCATCCCTAAGGAAAAGAAATGCAAAAAGGTAAAATGATTGTCTGAGGAGGCCTACAAATAACTGAGAAAAGAAAAGATGTGAAGAGCAAAGGAGAAAATGAAAGATATATCCATCTGAATGCAGAGTTTGAAAGAACAGCAAGGAGAGACAAGAAAGTGATCCTAAGAAAGTGATCAATCACTTGAATTGATCCTAAGTGATCACTGCAAATAAATGGAGGAAAACAGTAGAGTGGGAAAGACTAGAGATCTCTTCAAGAAAATTAGAGATACCAAGGGAACATTTCATGCAAAGATGGGCACAATAAAGGACAGAAATGGTATGGGCCTAAAAGAAGCAGAAGATATTAAAAAGAGGTGGCAAGAATACATAAAAGACCTGTACAAAAGAGGTCTTAATGACCCAGATAACCAGGACAGGATGGTCTTAATCCCTCTCTCCTGTACAATGTCACAAACCTCTGTCCATAGTTCATTAGGCACTCAGTCTATTAGATCTAGTCCCTTAAATCTATTTCTCACTTTCACTGTATAATCGTAAGGGATTTAATTTAGGTCATACCTGAATGGTCTAGTGGTTTTCCCTACTTTCTTCAATTTAATTCTGAATTTGGCAATAAGGAGTTCATGATCTGAGCCACAGTTAGCTCCCAGTCTTGTTTCCATAGACTATATAGAGATTCTCTAACTTTGGCTAAAAAGAATATAATCAATCTGATTTCAGTGTTGACCATTTGGTGATGTCCATGTGTAGAGTCTTCTCTTGTGTTGTTGGAAGAGGGTATTTGCTATGACCAGTGCATTCTCTTGACAAAATTTAGGGCAAAACTCTTTGCTCTACTTCATTCTGTACTCCAAGGCCAAATTCGCCTGTTACTCCAGGTAAATTCTTGACTTCCTATTTTTGCATTCCAGTTCTCTATAATGAAAAAGACATCTTTTTTGGGTGTTAGTTCTAGAAGGTCTTCTAGGTCTTCATAGAACCATTCAACTTCAGCTTCTTCAGCTTTACTGGTAGGGGAATAGACTTGGGTTACCGTGATATTGAATGGTTTGCTTTGGAAACGAACAGAGATCATTCTGTAGTTTTTGAGATTGCATCCAAGTACTGCATTTCGGACTCTTTTGTTGACCATTATGGCTACTCCATTTCTTCTAAGAGATTCTTGCCCACAGGAGTAGATATAATGGTCATCTTAGTTAAATTCACCCATTCCAGTCCATTTTAGTTTGCTGATTCCTAGAATGTCGATGTTCACTCTTGCCATCTCCTGTTTGACCACTTCCAGTTTACCTTGATTCATGGACCTAACATTCCAGGTTCCTATGCAATATTGCTCTTTGCAGCATCGGATGTTGCTTCTATCACCAGTCCCATCCACAACTGGGTGTTGTTTTTGTTTGGCTCCATCTCTTCATTTGGAGAAAGCAATGGCACCCTACTCCAGTACCCTTGCCTGGAAAATCCCATGGATGGAGGGGCCCGGTAGGGTGCAGGCCATGAAGTCGCTAAGAGTCGGACATGACTAAGCACCTTCACTTTCACGCATTAGAGAAGGAAGTGGCAACCCACTCCAGTGTTCTTGCCTAGAGAATCCCACGGAAGGGGGAGCCTGGTGGGCTACTGTCTATGGGGTAGCAAAGAGTTGGACATGACTGAAGTGACTTAGCAGCAGCATCTCTTCATTCTTTCTGGACTTATTTCTCCACTCATCTCTAGTAGCATATTGGGCACCTACCAACCTGGGGAGTTAATCTTTCATTGTCCTATCTTTTCCCCTTTTCATACTGTTCATGGAGTTCTCAAGGCAAGAAGACTGAAGTGGTTTGCCATTCCCTTATCCAGTCGACCACATTTTGTCAGAACTCTCCCCCATGACCCATCCGTCTTGGGTGCCCCTACATGGCATGGCTCATAGTTTCATTGAGTTAGACAAGGCTGTGGTCCATGTGAATAGATTGGTTAGTTTTCTGTGATTGTGGTTTTCAGTCTGTCTGCTCTCTGATGGAGAAAATAAGAGACTTATAGAAGCTTCCTGATGAAAGAGAGTGACTGAGGGGGAAACTAGGTCTTTTTCTGATAGGGGGGCATGCTCAGTAAATCTTTAATCCAAATTTATGTTGATGAGTGGAGCTGTGTTTCCTCCCTGCTCTTTACCTGAGGCCAAACTCTGGTGGAGGTCATGGAGATAATGGTGACCTCCTTCAAAAGGTCCCATGCATGTACTGCTATACTCAGTGCACCCAACCCTGCAGCAGGCCCCCACTGACCCACACCTCCCCTGGAGACTCCTGGACACTCACAGGTAAATCTGGGTCAGTCTCTAGTGGGTTCACTGCTCCTTTCTCCTGGGTCCTGGTACACAAGATTCTGTTTGTGCCCTCCAAGAGTCTATTTCCATGTATATACCTAATGTGACAATGTTGCTAATATTAATTTTGGACATTTGGGGTACTATAATTTGATATGATTACCCCACCCCCACCCCAATTTTTGCAGCATTTTGCTATCTAGCTTGAATTCTTTAGAAAAGCATTTAGCAACTTTATGAAGAAGATACAATCATTTTCCGCCAAAATTAACAGCACTTTTTTCATAGCGTTTGTGAGCATTGAATAAGATAACCAGGAAATCACCTGGTATAGTGTTGTCCCCAGATCCCTGCCCTGTTATAAAATGTCCTGTCCCTGCTTCTCCTACCTGGAAGCCCCATGCCTCTCCCTTGGGCAAACTTCTATTCACCTTTCAAAACTGACTCTAATGTGAAGAATTTCTAGACACATATGTCCCATTAGTGAGATCCTCTACTCTGGACACATTGTACAGGAGACAGGGATTAAGACCATCCCCAAGAAAAAGAAATGCCAAAAAGCAAAATGGCTGTCTGAGGAGGCCTTACAAATAGCTGTGAAAAGAAGAGAAGTAAAAAGCATAGGAGAAAAGGAAAGATGTACCCATCTGAATGCAGAGTTCCAGAGAATAGCAAGGAGAGATAAGAAAGACTTCTTCACTGATCAATGCAAACAAATAGAGGAAAACAATAGAATGGAAAATACCCCCATCTCTTCAAGAAAATTAGAGATACCAAGGGAACATTTCATGCAAAGATGGGTTCTATAAAGGACAGGTATGGATAGGTGTTGCAAGAGGGCATCAGAGGGCAGACACACTGAAACGATACAGAAAACTAATCAATCTAATCACACTAGGACCACAGCCTTGTCTAACTCAATGAAACTAAGCCATGCCTATGGGGCCACCCAAGATAGGCGGGTCATGGTGGAGAGGTCTGACAGAATGCGGTCCACTGGAGAAGGGAGTGGCAAACCACTTCAGTATTCTTGCCTTGAGAACCCCATGAACAGTATGAAGAGGCAAAATGATAGGATACTGAAAGAAGAACTCTCCAGGTCAGTAGGTGCCCAATATGCTACTGGAGATCAGTGGAGAAATAACTCCAGAAATAATGAAGGGATGGAGCCAAAGCAAAACCAATACTCAGTTGTGGATATGACTGGTGATAGAAGCAAGGTCCGATGCTGTAAAGAGCAAAATTGCATAGGAAACTGGAATGTCAGGTCCATGAATCAAGGAAAATTGGAAGTGGTCAAACAGAGATGGTCAGAGTGAACGATGACATTCTAGGAATCGGCGAACTAAAATGGACTGGAAAGGGTGAATATAACTCAGAATACCATTATATCTACTACTGCTGGCAGGAATTCCTCAGAAGAAATGGAGTGGCCATCATGGTCAACAAAAGAGTCCGAAATGCAGTACTTGGATGCAATCTCAAAAACGACAGAATGATCTCTGTTCGTTTCCAAGGCAAACCATTCAATATCACAGTAATCCAAGTCTATGCCCCAACCAGTAATGCTGCAGAAGCTGAACGGTTCTATGAAGACCTACAAGACCTTTTAGAACTAACACCCAGAAAAGATGTCCTTTTCATTACAGGGGACTGGAATGCAAAAGTAGGAAGTCAAGAAACACCTGGAGTAACAGGCAAATTTGGCCTTGGAATACAGAATGAAGCAGGGCAAAGACTAATAGAGTTTTGCCAAGAGAATGCACTGGTCATAGCAAACACCCTCTTCCAACAACACAAGAGAAGACTCTACACATGGACATCACCAGATGGTCAACACCAAAATCAGATCAATTATATTCTTTGCAGCCAAAGATGGAGAAGCTCTATACAGTCAACAAAAACAAGACCAGGAGTTGCCTGTAGCTCAGATATTGAGCTGCTTATTGCCAAATTCAGACTGAAATTGAGGAAACTAGGGAAAACCACTAGACCACTCAGGTATGACCTAAATCAAATCCCTTATGATTATGCAGTGGAAATGAGAAATAGATTTAAGGGACTAGATCTGACAGATAGAGTGCCTGATGAACTATGGATTGAGGTTAGTGACATTCTATAGGAGACAAGGATCAAGACCGTCCCCATGGAATAGAAATGCAAAAAAAGCAAAATGGCTGTCTGGGGAGGCCTTACAAATAGCTGTGAAAAGAAGAGAAGTGAAAAACAAAGGAGAAAAGGAAAGATATAAACATCTGAATGCAGAGTTCCAAAGAATAGCAAGAAGAGATCAGAAAGCCTACTTCAGCGATCAATGCCAAGAAATAGAGGAAAACAACAGAATGGGAAAGTCTAGAGATCTCTTCAAGAAAATTAGAGATACCAAGGGAACATTTCAGGCAAAGATGGACTCGATAAAGGACAGAAATGGTAAGGACCTAACAGAAGCAGAAGATATTAAAAAGAGGTGGTAAGAATATATAGAAGAACTGTACAAAAAAGATCTTCACGACCCAGATAATCACGATGGTGTGATCACTCACCTAGAGCCAGATATCCTGGAATGTGAAGTCAAGTGGGCCTTAGAAAGCATCACTACGAACAAAGCTAGTGAAGGTGATGGAATTCCAGTTGAACTATTTCAAATCCTGAAAGAGTATGCTGTTAAAGTACTGCGCTCAATATGCAAGCAAATTTGGAAAACTCAGCAGTGGCCACAGGACTGAAAAAGGTCAGTTTTCATTCTAATCCCAAAGAAAGGCAATGCCAAAGAATGCTCAAACTACCGAACAATTGCACTCATCTCACACGCTAGTAAAGTAATGCTCAAAATTCTCCAAGCCAGGCTTCAGCAATATTGAACCGTGAACTTCCTGATGTTCAATCTGGTTATATAAAAGGCAGAGGAACCAGAGACCAAATTGCCAACATCCACTGGATCATCGGAAAAGCAAGAGAGTTCCAGAAAAATATCTATTTCTGCTTGACTGACTATGCCAAAGCCTTTGTCTGTATGGATCACAATAAACTGTGGAAAATTCTGAAAGAGATGGGAATACCAGACCACCTGATCTGCCTCTTGAGAAATCTGTTTACAGATCAGGAAGCAACAGTTAGAACTGGACATGGAACAACAGACTGGTTCCAAATAGGAAAAGGAGTATGTCAAGGCTATATATTGTCACCCTGCTTATTTAACTTATATGCAGAGTACATCATGAGAAATGCTGGGCTGGAAGAAGCACAAGCTGGAATCAAGATTGCTGGGAGAAATATCAATAACCTCAGATATGCAGTTAAAACCACCCTTATGGCAGAAAGTGAAGAGGAACTAAAAAGCCTCTTGATGAAAGTGAAAGTGAAGAGTGAAAAAGTGGCTTAAAACTCAACATTCAGAAAACGAAGATCATGGCATCCGGTCCCATCACTTCATGGGAAATAAAGTGGGGAAACAGTGGAAACAGTGTCAGACTTTCTTTTTCTGGGCTCCAAAATCACTGCAGATGGTGACTGCAGCCATGAAATTAAAAGATGCTTACTCCTTGGAAGAAAAGTTATGACCAACCTAGACTGAAAAGCAGAGACATTACTTTGCCAACAAAAGTCTGCCTAGTCAAGGCTATGGTTTTTCCAGTGGTCATGTATGGATGTTAGAGTTGGTCTGTGAAGAAAGCTGAGCACCGAAGAGTCAATGCTTTTGAACTGTAGTTTTGGAGAAGACTCTTGCCAGTCCTTCATACTGCAATGAGATCAAACCAGTCAATCGTAAAGGATATTAATCCCAAATATTCATTGGAAGGACTGATGCTGAAGCTGATGCTCCAATACTTTGGCCACCTGATACGAAGAACTGACTCATTAGAAAAGACCCTGATGCTGGGAAAGGTTGAAGGCAGGAGGAGAAAGGGACAACAGAGGAAAATATGTTTAAATGGCATACAGGTATGCCATACATGTATACTACCGACCCAATGGATATGAGTTTGAGCAAGCTCCAGGAGATGGTGAAGGACAGGGAAGCCTGGCGTGCTGCAGTCCATGGGGTCACAAGATTGGACATGAGTGAGTGACTCAAAAACAACAAATCTTTACATCCACTGCCTCTGGCAGCCATGAATCTGTACTCTGTCTTTGTTTTTTTGATTTTTTTTTTTTTTTTTTTTGGATTTCACATATACGTGAGACTATATAGGACTGGTGTTTGTCTTTCTCTGTCTGACTTGACTTTGTTTAATGCCCTCAAGACCATCCATGTTGTCACAAATGGCAGGATTTCCTTCTTTTTATGATTGAATAATATTCTATTCTGTATATATGCCACATTTTTTGAAAATTCATTCATCTCTTGATAAATTCTTGTCCTTTCCATGTCGTGGCTTTTGTAAATAACTCTGCACTGAACACTGGGGGCGGGGCAGATATGTTTTCAAGATAGTTACTTTGTTTCCTTTGGATAAATAGCAAGAAGTAAAACTAGGGACTTATATGGTAGTTCTAGTTTTAATTTCTTGAGGAACCTCCATGCTATTTTCCATAGTAGATGTACTAATTTGCAGTCCTTCCAGCAGTACACTAGGGTTCCCTTTTCTCCATGTCCTTGCAAAAACTTGTTATTTCTTGTCTTTTTGATAATAGCCATTCTTACAGGTATGAAGTGATAATTTAGTGTAGTTCTGAGTTGCATTTCCCTGATGATTAATGATATTGATCACACTTTCCTGTACCTGTTGACTATTAGTATATCTTCTTTGGAAAAATGTCTATTCAGAGTCTTGCCCCATTTTTTAATTGGGTTGTTTGCTTTTCTATTAAGTTGTATATGAGGTTTTTAAAAAAACATGTTGTGGATTGTAATTCCACTATACTCCAATATGGGCTTCCCAGGTGGCATGGTGGTAACAAAAATCTACCTGCCAGGGCAGGAGACACAAGAGACATGGGTTCAATCCCTGGGTCAGAAAGATCCCCTGGAGGAGGAAATGACAACCCACTCCAGTATTATTGCCTGGGAAATTCCATGGATAGAGGAGTATGGTGAGCTACAGTTCATGGAGTTGCAAAGAGTTGGACATGACGGAGCGACTGCACACATACCCCCAATGTTCATATTTACAACATGAATTATTTATAGTAGTTATTTACAGCCACTAAGATATGGCAGCAACCCAAATGTCCATCAACACAGAACTGCTGAATTCTTCATTCTTACTTATTTTTATAGAGGAAAGGAATCAACAGGTTAGGCAAGGCATGGTATGCATTCAGGAGAGCGTAAGTCAAGAGTTAGGTTAAATTGCCTAGTGATCTAATTCCTATAATTAGGTTCTTTTAAGGTTAGAGGGGAACAGAAATGAGCAAGCAGGAAAGGGGCAAAAGAACTACTTTCAAGTAGAATGTACACAGTGAATGACTGGCAAGTGCACTAAAAAGCTCAGAGAACCTTCTTCTAGAGAAGACACAGTGGATATAGGGAAGCCAGAAAAAGCAACAGCTGACCTTGACAAGGTATCTGGACTAAAGTTAGACTGAAGTGAGTTCCTCTCTAAAACTTCTCTTTTAGCCTTATAATCTTAAAAGATTATATTATGTTTATATAATAGTTATATAGTATAATGTCAAAATTTAAGTACTGAATTTTAGTGCCCAAACTTGATTAGGATAAGCCTTTAGAAAATGTTGTGGACTCTAGCTATATAATTCTTCTCAACCAATCTTTCACAAAGCCAAGCACTTCAGACCCTAATTAAATTATTTGTTATGATCCTGAAGCTGATCGGAGTAATTCTAGCCTCATTGGCTAAACCCTGAGTCCATTGGTAGACATGGAGACATAAATGAGACATGCCCTGATGTTTAGTTCATTGTTTAACATGGGGAAAATATACAGGTTGCAAGTAAACAATATAGGAAACTCCAAGTTGCTATCATGCAGAGGTATGTTTACTCCCCCGGCAGAATGAATCAAAGAGGCATCACAGGGAAAAAGAGAGCAAGAGAGATGAACTGAGGTGAGGTCTTTAGGGGTGCTTCATGGAGAAGATGGCATTTTAAGTATATCCTGAAAAAGAAATGGCTTTTTTTGTTGTTGTTATTTATCTTTAATTTTCTTTCTGAGTTAAGGAAAGGAATATGGATAGAGGGAGCTATTGAAATAAATGTATGGAGATATGGAAAGCCATGCTGGGTATGGGGGCACCAGAGCAAGCCCAGAGGTGTGTGGGTGAAGGCAGTAGATGGGTTTGTAAAACAGGGGATGCCATTCTAAGCATTTGGACTTTATCTGAGAAATAAAAAGGTAGACACTCAAGAGAGGAGTGTAATGGGGTGAGACTCTTGGCCTGTGGAGAAGCGGGTCTAAACTTTAGGGGGAATGGGCATACTCAGGGAGTTCAGATCCAAGCTTGTCCCAGTAATCCCAGTAAGAGATGGTGGAGATGTACAGTGAGGCAGGGGACATTGTGAAGTTCAATCAGTAATATATGGACACTGACTTCACATGAGGATAAGGGAGGAAGAAAAGATCAAAGCACACTGAAGGGTTTCACATGGTCGTGGTGGCATCAAATAAAATAGGAAAAAATAGGTTTGGGAAGAAACAAAGTTGATAAGACACATACAGGTTAAAAATGTATAGGCTCTGAAGTTTTTCTTTTTCTCTTCATTTTTGCATATCATCTATGGACTGGTTGTTTCCCTCTATGTTATTATGTTGATCAGAATGGAAATTAAAAGAGAATAGCCAGTGAACAAGTGATAAATGCACCTAGGCTTAATCTTCTACACTGCCTGATTCAGATAGATGTCCTGGGTAGAGATGGGGGTATCTACTTTAAAGAAATGTCTGGGCAGCCCATGATGGGAATCTAATACATGAAAATACTTAACATGATCTAGGATATGGCATCGTTTCCTGGACCTGGCAAGCTGACTTTATTACGGACTGCTGTAGGTTACCAGGGGAGACAGTGACAGATCATTTTGCAGGGCCCAGGGAGAGCCAGATCCATCTGCCTAGGAAAACAAATAAATTAGTTAGGAACTGAGGTTAAAAAAAATTTACAAGGTACAGTGATGCATGTGTCCCTCTCTGGGTGGATGGTGATGGCTGGCCACAGGAGGTTACCCTCACTGGTTCACACATCCTGCCAGCTCCTGGGCTCATGTTACAGGACATTTTCCCATTTCCTTTTCCATGGTCTAGTTTAGCCAGAAAAATGGACGGCAGGCTGGGGGAGGATAAAAAATAAACAGGAGAGGGAAAAGACTCTCTCTCTGAGCAATCTTATAAAACAAAGCATAAATCTTTAACTGCCTGACCTTTCAGCTCACATGGTTTTCAGTGCAGGAGGAATAAATCAGGGCTCATCTGGAGGCCTGGGGGAGGGTGGCTTTCTACCTTCCAACAGGAAGCAACTTATTTGTGGAAAGCACAGATATGTGTCATTGTTTTTAATAGGAACTCAATTGATTTCCTAGAAATTGAAATGTTCCCTTGGTTGGGAAATGAAATTTCTACTTGACTGTTCCACCTTTGGCCGCCCCTTGGTGGAAAGTCTTATTGCACATTGCTAGAATTAGCAACGAAAGGTCAAGTGAAAGATCGTGGGGTCAGACTTCCTCATAACAGGAGACCATCTCCTAAATGCAAATAAAACCAGCAAAGGTTTCGGGTTGCGGAGATGCAACTCCTACAACATAGTGAAGAATGTTTTTGTTAACCTTTTGGTTGCTGATTTCATTTCCTGCACCATGTTGCTCTCTTGCATCATTGTTGTTCAGTTGCTCAGTAATGTCTGACTCTTTGCGACCCCATGAACTGAAGCACGCCAGGCTTCCCTTCCTTCACTATCTCCTGGAGTTTGCTCAGACTCATGTCCATTAAGTCAGTGATGCTATCTAACCATCTCATCCTCTGCTGTCCCCTTCTCCTCTTGCCCTCAATCTTTCCCAGCATCAAGGTCTTTTCCAGTGAGTCAGCTCTTCCCATCATGTGGCCAAAGTATTGGAGCTTCAACATCAGTCCTTCCAATGAATATTCAGTTTGATTTCTTTTAGGATTAGCTGGTTTGATCGGCTTGCTGTGAGAGCCAACGATGAGGCCCTGAATTCAGCAGCTCACCAGAGGGCTTGGCACTCCTCTGTAACCAGTCCCTTTATCCCAGCAGCCACAGTGATGGACAATTGAAAAAAAAAAAGTTTGTTTTTTCAATACCTGGAGAAAGATGACAATCGATCTTATTAAGTAACTGAAGCTGTCCTACTTAAGGGAAACTTTTCTTTTTTTTCGGGGAGGGGATTGAGATTGGGTTAGTGGTGATAGAGGTGGCTAAAAATTAGAAGGCAGTAAATTAGTAGTTTGAAGACAGAATTGGAACTAAGCTTCATGGGTTAAGCCCACTCTCCGAGTTCATAGAGCCAAAGGTGTGTTTTGATCATTTTTCTCCTCCCTCTCTCTCTTTTAATGACTAAGGCTGTTCAAATGTGAAAAAAGCAGATATGCCACTAGCTAGCAATTACAGAGGCACTTATTAATAAAACAAAATCTCGGAAATAATTTATTTTATTCCCGCAAAGATAAAGTAGTATTCTAGTCCCTCCCAGATCCCTTTTGTTTAAGTCTTTTCCTTTGGCTGGAGCAGCCACCTAATGAATTATTGCTGTTTCTTGAGGCCCCACATATCCCAGGAAAGAAAGTAAAGCTCCCCCTAGAGGCAAAATCCCCACCTGCAGAATATTCCTTAGTTCAGGCTCTGAATGTCTGAAGGTATCTATCTTTTGAAGAACAATGGTCTTTATCACGGAGAAGGCAGTGGCACCCCACTCCAGTACTCTTGTGTGGAAAATCCCATAGATGGAGGAGCCTGGTGGGCTGCAGTCCATGGGGTCGCTAAGAGTC